>PPLB01006074.1:0-13267 GCA_003706365.1 Citeromyces siamensis
AAAAGGAGACAAAAAAAAAAAAACGCATCCTACACGACCCGATGAGCCCATCAACATGAGCAAACACCAAATAACTAATGGCGACACAACGTCGCGCTTCGAGCCGAAGAAACTTGAACGACATTTGCAGCGTCTTAGTTTAGATCTATCGTCTCTTCTAAATATTCCTCTTATTGTGAAAAAAATACAAGCCGGTCTTCCAGAATCTGCAAGCGAGCAGGAACTTCTCAACCTGACAGCTGAGACGATTGCTTCGCTGACGACCAACCATCATGATCATTCGATATTAGCGGCACGAGTGTGCGTACACCGCCTGCAAAAATCACTTTCCAAATCTTTCACAGATAACCTGATATCTCTGAGCGAAGCAAAGCACTCGAACTTTAAGCGAGCCACTCCATTGATCTCAGATAGTATCAGAGATCTGGCTATTCAAAATAGAGAGAAAATCGATGGCACGATAGTTCATCAACGAGATTTTGATCTGGACTACTTTGGCTATAAGACTTTAGAGAAATCATATTTTTTAAAAGTGAGAGGTGTTTGCCAAGAGACCCCTCAGTATCTACTGATGAGAGTTGCTCTTGGAATACATCTACATGACATTGATCGGGCTATTGAGACGTATCATCTCATGTCGAAGAAATATTTTATCCATGCTTCCCCAACGCTTTTCAATGCTGGCACCAATAACGGGCATCTTTCCTCATGCTTCCTTCTAGGGGTTGAGTCTGACTCGATAGATGGGATCTACAAGACTTTGCACAAATGTGCAATGATCTCGAAAAGTGCCGGCGGACTCGGAATCCATGTCCATAATGTGCGAGCCAAAGGTGCGTATATATCAGGCTCTAACGGAACCTCTAACGGGCTCACTCCAATGTTGAGGGTTTTCAACAACACAGCCAGATACGTCGATCAAGGCGGCAACAAGAGACCCGGAGCGTTCGCCATTTATCTCGAGCCATGGCATGGGGACATTTTTGATTTCTTAGATCTGCGCAAGAATCATGGCAAAGACGAGTTAAGAGCACGTGACTTGTTTCAAGCACTCTGGATACCAGATTTATTCATGAGAAAAGTTGAAGGCGACAAAGACTGGTGTCTATTCTCTGAAGACGAGAGTCCTGGATTATCGGACGTCTATGGTGACGATTTTGAAAGCTTGTATAATAAGTATGAAAAAGAGGGTCGCTTCATCCGCAAAGTGAGAGCTCAACAACTTTGGTCTGCTATCTTGGAAGCGCAAATAGAAACCGGTACACCTTTCATGCTTTACAAGGACGCGTGTAACGCCAAGTCGAATCAGAAGAATTTGGGCACAATCAAATCGTCAAATCTGTGTTGCGAGATTGTTGAGTTTTCCTCAAACGACGAAACCGCAGTTTGTAACCTTGCATCTGTCGCTTTACCGTCGTTTGTGGAGGAGAACGGTTTCAACTTTGGTCACCTTCACGCAGTGGTGAAAGTTGTTGCACGAAATCTAGATAAAGTTATTGACGTTGGTCGATATTCTACTACGGAAGCTGAGCGATCCAATATGAGACATAGACCTATCGCGGTGGGTGTACAAGGGCTTGCGGACGTATTCATGAAAATGCGTTTTCCCTTTGACTCGAAAAACGCACAGATTCTCAATTCTCAGATATTTGAAACTATCTACCACGCAGCAGTGGAAGCGTCTATCGAACTAGCGAAAGAGAACGGTCCCTACCAATCTTTCCATAACTCACCCATATCACGGGGCTTGTTTCAATTCAATCTTTGGAATAGACAGAGACAACATTACGATTTGTACAATGACTGGGATGATCTGAAAACGCAGATTCAAACTCATGGTATAAGGAACTCACTTTTGGTAGCACCTATGCCAACCGCCTCAACTTCCCAGATTCTGGGGTTCACTGAATGCTTTGAGCCTCTCACATCAAACATCTACACTCGCCGGGTCCTGTCCGGTGAATTTCAAATTGTCAACAGGTATCTGTTAGAAGACTTGCACAACCTGGGGCTCTGGAATGAAGAGACGAAACATCAAATTCTGCAGGCAGACGGATCTATACAATCTCTAACTGAAATTCCATTACATGTACGAAAGTTGTACAAAACGGTGTGGGAAATTTCTCAAAAAGTGATAATCAACCTCGCCGCTGACAGAGCAGCCTTTATCGACCAGTCACAATCGATGAACTTATTTCTGGAAACTCCGACGCGTGCCAAAATTACAGCAATGCATTTCTACGCCTGGAAGAAGGGACTAAAGACAGGAATGTATTATCTGCGTACCAAAGCGGCGTCCGGCGCAATTAAATTCACAGTCCCACAGACAGTTCCTTCAAAGAGGAAAGCACAAGACGAGAATATAAGCGGCAGTAAACTTCAACCCACCTACAAGACGGGATCCCCCTCAGTTGAGCGTGTCACCCCGTTCAATCCATCTAATATAGATTCAGACCCGTACCGCATATTTGATTCTACCCCTATTTCTTGCAATTACAGCGATCCGGGAAATTGTGATTCTTGCTCGGGCTAATTTGTACATAGTAATCTTATACCATATGGAGTCATCTCCTCCTGTAGACGTCTTGAATCCAGCCAGACCCTTTCGAAGGCATGATGCGTTTTTGCAATGTGAGAACGTCTTCCATCTTGGACATCGCCAGCTCCAGTAGCTCTTTTTTCTGCTGAAGTTCAATATGCCTTTTGATTTTCGGGTCCTCTTTAGCAAACATCTCAATCTTCTCCTTGGATAACATCCCGCTGGATGCTGCATTCAAACCTAGTTCGCTGTCGATCTGACGCGGGAAATTGTAATAAAAGTCGGATAAAAGCTCCACGTTCAGGAAAAGTACCGCCGTCGCGGTAAGTTTGTCTGCTACGGCATCCAAGAATATCTCAGGACACTTGTACTTATTCTCTTTGCGCATGCATTGCGACGATTTGAGCGCTTGGATGCGGAACTTGAGCAGAGCTGAACGATCTCTGAGGAAAATCGCATCTCGGCCGCGTGTTACTAATGCAGGACTAAACCCCAAGTTATTCTCGTCGATGTGACTGTCGCTCTCGATAAAAGACATAACCTGGCTTAACTTACGGCCGCCAATCAGTTTCTTCAAGTCTGAAAAAGCATTCTGGCAAAGCCGTTCCTCTTCTTGTAGTAAGCCGATCATATGCTTGCGGCTGACTGACCAGTCGCGATCTTCAAGTTCAATCTCGTATTTGTATGGTTTGATACAGTTCTCAACTTGATCTGCGGTGGAGAAATATTTGGCCTTAAGTACAGACACAGCTGCTTCTCTAATCGACGATTTCATCATAGGATGTGATCGCAGTTGGGTGTTTTCTGCAAGGTTTTCAACCTCACAAAGAAGGGCGTTGGTGATCAGGTTTGTCGACAGACGACCGACACCCGCTTTTGTCAAGGCAGAAGTAGTCATATCTAGTTTCCTGTGCCAATATATATCTTGTGAAGAGGCGTCCGTCAACTGTATCAGGAAAGGGTGATCTAACACACCATCCGGTGAGTCGCTATTCCAGTATTTCTGAGCCAGGAGATCAAGAACCCGCTGATCAAGGTCACTTCTCAGTAACGACCGCAACTCTGGACGACCAAATTTTTCGCTCATCTCCCTGACTGCAACCTTGAGTTCATCCAAGGAACCGGCAAGATATGACTCTGGCGTCAAAGAGCGGTCATTGAATTCCACTTTGAATTTATATGACGTCTCTTCCAATTCTTTTTGAACAGAGCGGTACGTTGGCAAAAGGCAAGTCGCCATAGACTTTTCCAGTACTTTCATCAGTTTCTTTTTCAATAATTTGGTACCCATACTGACGCCTGCGAGATCTTCTTTGTGTTGTTTTATAAAACTTTTCTCGTTATTCTGTTGTGCAATAAAGGCTTCCACGCGTGATTGTCTTCTGAACAGGGATTGATGGGGCAACTTGGTAATCACGCCAACATAACCCATTTTTAGCGGATATTTTTTGTTCATAAGGAGCTGCCTGGCATGATCTGGTCCAATCAAGTCCATCTTTGTGATAACTCCAATGCTTCTCTCCCCTTTAGGGTCAGCCGCTTTTGCAGCCCTTAAGGCAGACGAGTTAGCGAGATCTACATCAGCAGCACTAATAGCCAGAATAATATTTGGCTCTTCCAAGTACTTGTCGCACAGTTCTCTAATCTTTTGTTTCAACTCCGTCGGCTGATCGGCAGCCTCCACTTGAATATACCCCGGCAGATCGACAAGCGAGAGATCAGGAACATTTGGTGACTTTATGGTTAGCTGAATAGGATCGCTTGATATAGCATCTCTTACAGGAACAGCCATATTGAGGTCAAACAGAGTACGCTGCACCTGATGAAAATCAGTCACGTTGAACATCTTTAAAGCTGGGAAATCTGCCGTTTCCGCTGCTAGTTCAGGGGAATTCACCAGCGTCAGCTCTATGGGCCTTCTCGTTACCATGTTGTTTCCCTTGGGGAGGAATTCGTGTCCGACAATGGCCTCCAGAACTGAAGATTTACCAGAACTTTGAGATCCCACAACAACGATCGACGGTAACCTTAGGTTATTCGAATTCGACAAAGTCTGTAACAGAGATCTAATTTCAATCATCTGCCGGGTTAGGCTTAACATATGCTCATCTGTTGTGTTTTCTTCCTCCTCTTCATCTTCCTCCTCTTCCTCCTCCTCATCTTCAGGTGCTATAGAAGCTACAGCTGCAGCACCTAAAACCGATCCGACTCCCGCATCACCTCCATCAGGATTCGGAGGATTCTCCTGTTGGCCACCGAAGAAATCATGTACATTGGACCAGGCATTGCCGAACCCGTCTTTAATTCTATCGAACTGAGCCTGAGAAAATGATGAAGCCTGCTCAACTTTATAAGCGACGTATGACCCTGCAGCGGCGAGACCTCCGCCAACCGCAGCTGGAACCTTGATCATGCGCCCCGCAAACTTGCCTATGGAGTAGATTGAAAAACTTCGACTCCTCTGAAGAGCGCTATGTGATCGAGCATTGTATTTAAGCTGGGCCCAGAGAGTGTTGGTACTTATAAGCGTACGATTCCGCGTAATACTCTGTACAGTGATTCGTCTAGCGCCAGTTCCTAACATGATGAATATATATATATGTATATGCCCAGGATGATACTATTTATTCCGAAACAATTTTTTTGAGTTCAAAAAAAAAAAGATGACTGGAAGAATAACCAAATTACTAACCCAAATCTCCTGGACATAATCGTTATCCCAAGATATTGCTGATGTCCATTAACATCATGGAATCCCCAAGGACTGTATTTTTTAAGTAGACAACGGCTGAGCCAGAGAGATTTCGCAGTAAAACCTAGGCAAACACCAAAACACCAAACTTGAAATAAAAAAAAAAAAAGAAAACAGTATCAGAGATGAAGACGATCTACCAAATCCTGTAGTACATAGATTTAGGGCCTAGCAGAGTTTAAAATCTAGATGTTAAAGATGAGAACCATTACGAACCAAAGAATGCCACGTTCCGGCCATCTCGAAGACGTAATGATTGAATTTCCCACAAGCATCCATAGTGGCATCACTCCTTCAGACTAACAAGATTCCTACGATCAGCTGTAAGAACGTAAGAATAAAAGCGCAATAAAAAAGGATTATTATTGCGTTTATATAATCTATGAATTCAAAAGAGGTTACGTATTTCTAATAATGTATCTATATTATCTCATCAAAGTTTAAGAGCGAACTTGTTCGACTGACCTCTGGCAGTCAAGCCCTACCCACTATTTCACAATGATTCTTAAGAAGATTGTTATGTTTTCCGAAATTATTAAGGGTCTCCAATCACGTGAATATTTAACGAAGATTAACCATTAGCTTTCGCAACACTGACATCATAGGAGACATATACTTCCGTGACACGTCACGTCCTGCTTTTCGCGGATCAGCACAATCTAGACACTGATATATATCAATGGCATTCCTATTAACTTAGTGAACTCGCATACACCAATCAAAATGCAAGACAGAGGGTCACTCCCAGCCTTGAACTGTTCTTCTCCCACTTATGAGCTGGTGATTTCAATTGCATCACCCAGTCAAAGAACCAGTTTTTCGTTTCCAGTGTGAGCATCTATTGCTCTTCATTAGCACGCTGCAAATCTTCACCATCCTTATGTTTCAACAGTGTACATATTGCTTAACTCTAGTTGAATCTATGAGCGCGTATTCGAGAATCATATAAACTACCCCGAACGTGACATCTTTGAAGTTGCAAGAAACAATCGAAACTCTATTGACAAATAACCGAAATAATACACATACAGAGGATATGGATATCCAGATGAAGATAACTAATAAAGAAAGCAATAGGTCCAAACATTCGTAGTCAAAGTAGCTAACCTCCTCCAAAGTAATATGCAAACGAGACATTATTCTCCGACCATATGGCATTTATAAATGTTTCCTCTCGCCGTACCAATCCAAATTGTTTGAGCCCGTGCGCATGTGGTTATCACGTTTACTTGTTCAGTCAGTCCGATGTTCAGTCTCTGAATCCTAAAATTCTCCGCAATGTAAAACGCCGTTATCCCTTTATAACCTTGGTGCATGAAAAACCTTTTCGAGAACAAGAAAGGTATATAATGGCGAGAATCTCTTCTATGCACGTCCAACCGATGGATCTCACCGGATATAGAAAAGTATAATACTAACTCAACACTCGTTTGGTCGATGGTGACGACAAATCTGACTCTTTTGCAGACTCTCAAACCTCTCTGTAATCGTGCTTCCCCAGAAGCTCCTACATTCACCGGGCCAACCTTGACACTGTAGTTGTGCTGTACAGATAGTTGACGCATCTCACTATCTGTGGAAATAGCAAAACATGCCTCTGTCCCATTTCGGTGAGGAAGAAGACTAAGGTTTGAATTTTCAATACCATCTAGAGAAACAAAAGTCGATGAAACAACATTCATCGTGCGCGCATTCACTATGACGATACGACTCTTTGGAGGACCACTTGCTGAATCATACGACAAAAGAAGCAGAGCGACCAAGTGCACCCGGGTATCCCTTTTTATGGTCAAGAATTTTCCAATATATGTACTCACTGGAAAGTACTTGTTTGTAGTAGTTCTATCCGTGAAATGTATCATTTTCAAGCACTGGTCACTATCTAAAGCTAGTGCAGTTTTCTCCAAATAAGTGGATACAGTTAGGACTCTGACATCCGGAATAGCTTTGATGGTACACTTCTTTCCTTTAAGGTCAATCACTGCGATCCAACTTCCATGGCCGGTGTTGAAGACCAGCGTATGCAATCCGCGATCGACAAAACCATCTAACAGAGTGATTTGTTCTCCGGTCAACCGAACGTAATCATCATCTATTAGTTGGTCTCCATCGAGCTCGATAATGCGTAACTTCCCATCTTTTGTAGCGATAAAGATAAAGAAACTGCGATTTAAAGTTGTGATATGAGCTGATGTCGGGAAGCCGATGTTTTCGATTAAATGGAATGTACAATCTCCCTTCATGAGGTTAATCTTTCGAATTTCCATCTCTCCGGTAAAACGAACTGAAATGAAACACATTTCGGTGCCATTGACATGGGCATCAACCAAAAGTCTGAAGTTCGAACTCAGTTCTTGTTGGTAGCATACTGTGAAGTCTGCACGGTAACACCGCAAGATACAACTGGCGTATATAACCACGTAGAACTCATTGCATTTTTTCGCCCATAAGGTTGGCTCTTGAAGATGGAAAGATGTATTCTTCCAGTTGTCGTCAAACACGTGAATGGAGTATCTAGTGAGTATAGCATGATCAGCCACATGATGAACATCTTTTATAAAGCGATTAAGATTGTGAAACGGTTTCAGAGTTTGATCTTGTAGTCGATAGCAAAGACTTCTCTGCTCAGATTTAACAACGACTGTATCCTTATCGAGCCACCAAAGCGAATCTACAATTCCAACTGGAACCACACTAAAGATCACCTCCTCGCATTCACAAAATTTTCCCCTGAGAGTGAGTAATGATCTTTGCGTTTTACCTTGCGAAAATAGAACAGTTTCGTGGTCAATATCCCAGGACCCGTTTAAAAATCCATTTTCCAGCACCTCTATGTGACTGATGGGCAATGAGCAATTTGTCTGCAACAGAGAAACAATTTTATAGAAAGGTTTCTCATTGCAAAGCTGGAAAAACAGGGAGTCATACTCCTGACTGAGCGCAAGAAAAAGATTCTCTTTAAAACGGAACAACCAGTTTGCAGGAGTGAAACTACCCATGCAGAAAAGGGAAAATTCTTGCAGTACAGCTGAAGGTTTGGCAGTTTTCTTTCTCTTTTGCCCTTTGTGAAATCTCTTTTCTATCAGACGAATGGATAAGTGAAAGATGTACTCATCTATGCACAGAAGAAAATGCTCTTCGTCTAAAGCGACATGGCTTATAGCCGGGTTAACGAGCATCGAACTGCCCATCCACTTCAAAGGTAAACTTAAACAGTTTTTGTTGACAACCGTCAATCTCTTTCTATCCTCAGGAAGAATATCGAGTTTGTCCCCCCAGTAAACGAAACCAATGTCATTCTCTCTAATACAAACGACGCCGTCTTTTGTCTCAAGGTAATAAAAAGCATACATAGAGGGTTGTTCGTCGTCAAATTTTGTAAAGGCATCAAGATCAGTAGTAGGAAAAACCACGCTATGCGCAGGAACAATACCGAAATTTTTCAAGATTATCGTCTCACCATTGAAAAAATCGAATTTATCCTGCACTGAAAAACCAAGCTCTGTTTCGCTCAATTGCAAACACACAATACGGTCACTTGTTTGCAAAACCAGACGATTCAGCTTTATCAAACAAATCCTATTCTCTTTTTTGTGTAGAATTTGTAAGGGTTTGAAAATTGATTCTTCAAGCCTCCCATTTCTAATTGTGTGGAGTGACCCATCGTCTGTCCCGATGAATATTTGGCAACCTGCTTTTTTCGTATATTTTAAAGCGCATAGAGATGTCACATTACATGTGAAATGGTACTCCTGCAACGCCTCGAAATGAGGTTTAGGAGTTAACAATAATTCGGAAAAAACCACTTTTCTCCCCAACCCCAGTGCCAAATACGTCTGTCCATTCTCCCCTTTGAATACTTCAGCGTCAGTAGTGTCACCTGATAGATAGAGCGATTCATTCATGATGGATCATCGCTCCAAAAGTTCGTGTCCCACCAGAATATACGGGTGTTGCACTGTATGATGAATAGACGAAACTATGAAAAGCATTCCTTTTTATTTATTTTGCCCAATTGAAGAAAAAAAGAAACAAAGAAAAAATTATAAAAAGTCAATCTTTTGAAGAGAAAAAGAACAGTTTTGTAATAACAGAAATGACTTGTATCCCTACACCATGAGCCAGAGACAGATTGAATGGGATTCAAGACAGCTAAATGCCGAGTTTCTCAAGTATGAAAGAGCGTCTAAATATAACCTGAACAGTGAAGAACTCTTTTGTATCTGCAGAAGACCCGATGATGGCAGACTTATGGTAGCGTGTGATGGGTGTGACCAATGGTTTCACTTCAAATGCATGAGGCTTGATCTTAAATATAAAGCGCTTGTAGCCAATTTCTTTTGTATATTTTGCGATAATCTTTTCCACAAAGGCGAAACTTTGTGGAAGAAAAAGTGTAGGCTCGAGCGTTGTTATGAGCCGGTGAAGATAGAGCTAGATGAGAATGGAACACCTGTAAAGTATAGCAAGTTTTGCACTGAGGAACACGGAGAACTGTTTATGCGGGAACAGGTATTGAATTCAATTTTGAAAATGGAAGATCAACAACGACCGTATGGTCTGACCATTGCTGCAGTGTCGAGACTTTTAAAAGAGTGCCCAGATGTGGAGAATTTTAAAAAACTTGGAGGTGAGCTGCCCATTTTCGAAGAAAACGGATGTGAAATGCCGCGTGAACTCTTGGAAAAGTTGTCATTGATTGACACTAATATTACCAGTATAGAAAGGGAGATGGAGTTTCTCACTGAAAAGTCTAAGTTTCTGTCCAAATACAAAGAAAAGGTTAATGTGTTCAACGAGGCAATTGATAATCTGAAACTATCTCAGGATAGGTCAAAGACAAAGACGAAAAAGGCCGATATATGCGGATTTGATTGCGTTTTTTCAAAAGGTGACAAATATTGGAAGACCCACGTTATCAACACCACGGCATTCCGAGACTTTGTAAATATGGAAAAGATCTCCAAATTGGAAGATATAAACATCAATACTGATGTTTTTGTGCGCTGTTATGCAGCAACGTCTAACGACGAAGTCGGTGCCATGTATCAAGATAATATCTTGCAGAATGTATGTCTAAAAGATAAGCGAAAGTGTATCAAGCATTATTCATGGTGGAGCATAATGAGCGACGAGTTGGATTTCAGAATGCAAGATTTGGAGAACAAAATTGTCGAAGAAATGCGGCAAAGAGATCATCTTATCAGTGATTGGAACAGCAATTGTTGGGAGAATTTTCAAAGTTCAATTTGATTCCTTTTCTTCGTCGTGATCACTTTTCTCTTCTGTAGTAGATGCCCATTTCCAAACGTCCACGAGACTATCTTCCGCACACGTGGCGAGCACATTATGGATTTTCGGATGCCACTGCGTTTCACACAATTTACTCGTATGGCCTGCATGGATAAACCTCAGACAGGGGTCGTAATAGTCGTCTGGGTTCTTTTCGTACTCGTCATTGTCAAAGTCTCCATGATCCAACCTGCTCAAATCCCAGACGTTTACTCTACGGTCAAAAGCTGTGGAACTCAGGAGATTAGGAGACGTTGGACTAAACTCCACTTGAGTGATTCCATCAGTGTGGCCAATTAACTTTCTGAATGGTTCCGATAGGTTACGCAAATCCCAACAGTTGACAGTGTTGTCGGATGATCCCGTCACGAGCAAATGCGAAATTTCAGGGTTGAATGTGACACAATTGACGGCTGAGTCATGCGCATGCTCAACGGTGATGTTATCGCGATCGCCAATTCTAGTATCATGTACTTGCAGAGAACGGTCGTCTGAAACTGATGCGAAAAGCGAATGGTGCTGACGGTTGTAAGACACGTCATTTACAGCCCCAGTATGAGATTTCCATACTGCGGATGGCTTGGACGTCTGTTCTGTATTCCACAGCGCAATGGTTTTATCTTCTGTTGCAGAAATCAATGTATTCGCCAATGCAGGATTCCATTCCAACCCGAAGCCTTCACTGGTGTGGTGTTTCAAAACAGTGTATGAGGAATCCGCATTGCTATCGTATATCAATACGTCTCCCGTGTTAGTCAAGGTAGCGATGCGGCCTGTCAAACTATCATATCTAGCCTTGTTGACTTCTCCAGGGTGTTCCCATTGCTTAACAAGCTGAAACTTGCAACCCTTTGGGTACGCAGTACTGGTTATCTCGTCAATAGAGGAAGATTGATCAAGAGTCGACGGCAGCTTCACAGAGTACAGCTTGACATAGTTTTGCGACCCGAGGGAAGCATGAGTCCCCACCAAAAACCGCGCCTCAATTTGCATACCGTCACTTACAAACTCAGCATCCGGAAGCCAATCAAGCGTCAAGGATGGCCACTCTAACGAGTATGTTTGAATCGAATCATACAGCATTGGGACCGTCGTTTTCCATATCTTGTACTCTTCATTGATAATTTTTTCATGCTCTTTGTAATCCTGCAAAATCTCTTTTGGGTCTAGAGTTAGTTCTCCATCTTTACAAAACTCCTCACTCTTTGGTGTATCGTCTACTGAGGGCATCTTTGTTTAGACATTCGTACAGACACGACCCGATTTCATTAGGGCAGTCTCCCATGCACGAGGTACACACACACACACATATTATCTTGCAGCATGAAACTACCGCTCTTGTTTGGGTTATCGCTGGCGACTGCCCACCAACAACAACTACAGAAACCGTTCCTCTCCAATGACAATTCGTGTCCTATAGATATTCCGCTTTCGTGTACCAATTCAACACCTGTGTACGATTCGTGCTGCTTCGAGTATCCTGGTGGCGTGTTTCTTCAGACACAATTTTGGGATTACTACCCACCCGTTGGCCCAAATGACATGTTTACTCTTCACGGGTTGTGGCCCGATAACTGTGATGGATCATATGAACAATTTTGTGGCTCGCCAAAGGATTACATCCATCAGCCCAGGAAGATTCTGGAGTCTGCTGGAGCACATGAACTAATGAATGAAATGGACAGAGTTTGGAAAAACTTTAACGGGAACGATGATTCTCTTTGGGCGCACGAGTACAATAAGCATGCAACATGCATGTCAACCATTCAACCTTCGTGCTATGATCAATCGTCCTTTGTGGAGTATGAAAATGTGGTTGACTTTTTTAACATTTCTGTCAATTTATTCAAGAAATTACCAACTTTTGAATGGTTGACACGCAATGGGATTGTCCCCTCTACAGAACAGACATACACAAAAAGGCAAGTGGAGGACACATTGAGAGCACAGTTCGGCCAACCAGTTTTCATTAAATGCAACAAGTATAACGCTTTGCAAGAGGTGTGGTACTTCCATCATGTAAGGGGCTCTGTTCTTTCGGAAGAGTTCACGCCTATCCCGGCATTGACCGAATCGCAGTGCCCAGACTCCGGGATCAAGTTCTTACCCAAAAACTTTAAACCACCCACTCCAACTCGTATCCCAGGACCAATCCCTACAGGCGGCGGGAAACGCGGTTTCATCAAGCTCACTGATCAACACGGCTGTCTTATCTCCACGGGCGAATGGTATACCAGTGGCACATGTGCCACTTTTACCTTGCTTAAAGCACCTTTTGGTGGCTACAATATAAAATCAAGTAAAGGATGGTGTGGAATAGACGAGACAGGAAGTCTGTCCTGCACGCGCAAAATGATCCCCATGCAATTCCAGTTGGAGAAGGACGGCAATTTCATTTTCTACGGAGGGAAGAAGACGTGGTCGACGGATGATTATCCATCAAAGTTCAAGAAAAGCAGAATTCATCCTGGAAACGACGGAGATTATGTATTTAAGCTCAGATTGTCATGATGACACGCCCCCCGGCGGATTTCGTCGGCCGTTTTTATGTACGCTAAAGTGTTGATATGCACGACCAGATCATCTATGTCCATTATTTTTCTGAATGCGGAAGAGAGGTTGCATGAATGATTATCCTTGTGAACAAACAGCGCTTGGCTATGATTGTTTTTTTTTTTTTTTTT
>PPLB01006077.1:0-12689 GCA_003706365.1 Citeromyces siamensis
GTGATGACGAGGAATGACCGTCTTAATCAAAAGCGGAGTAACCTAATCCAATAGTCCTTTCCTCCGACATTGCATTCGACATGCATCCTGGTATTGGATCGCGGCTGATCCAATACACCGACAAAAATAACGGCCGGCATTGGCTCAACCACGTTCGAGCCAGACAACCTGGTGGCCAATGTCGGCACAGCTCTTGAGCCGATCTCACTAAACCTTTTACCAGTTGACTCTGGAGCAGAGTTCTCAACCACAGCAAACCGTGAGATGGTACATGACGTCAGCGAATGACCAACAAATTCCCCAAATCACTGGTCCAGAAGGTGATCCTGGTAGAAGGGATGGGTAACAATGTGTTACAGCTGCCCGGTGCCTCAGTACCAAATCAATGTCGCTTGGTTAAGAAAACTTTTATTTACCGGGAACACTGTCTTTCAGAACAATACAATAGCACGCAAGAAGGTGAACTAGTAGGAGTTTATGTACAAAGTACTACTTCCCCAAGGATCCGTCGTTGCATGCACAGTCAGCTAAAATCTGCTCCCAAAGTATAGGGATTCCCCTAGGCTTCCAAGAAGGTTGTCAGGGAAATTTCAATCTCTGGAGATTTTGGGCATTGACTTGAGTAGACCTTTTCCTGTCAAAGGGGATTCTGAAAATTACTTTGGAGATACTATATCGAGGTTCGGCCTCTCCGTTCAAAGGGCCAGGCCAGCCACGAGCTCACTTGATGAAAAACGCTCAAAATCATTTCTTGTTGGTCATAAATTTAAATTAGAACAGACAGGTGAAGATAAAACATCCCATCAATGCCGCGTGGTGCATAATTCTCACGATATTCGGATTGCAAAGCATAGAGCGATACAGACTAAGGTTAGAACACTTCTCCCAGGATCTACAACACGAGAATCCTTCCGACCAGAAGCCGTTACGACTGTCACTTTATAAACAGATTGCCAACAAAGCAGCAGAGAATAGAATTCCTACACAGACAATACGAGCCAAGTTCAGTTTTCTCAGGTAAAGTAGTCTATGGGTATCTCGGCCGATCAGTAGCCCAAAATACAAGATGGGCTTGTGCTAACGAATTATTCCTGTCTGATATGGATTCACCGACCACAAAGGTGACAGACGAAACATTATCTGAATAACGTAATTCAGGGAACCCTGGATGAACGGATTGAGAACAAAGCAAAGTTGACATTGATCAGACTTGAACAGAACAGAGGAACAGTTACCCACCGGCAGAAAACGTTCCTCTTACAATTTCTCAGAGACTAACTATTTGCCCAACAATCCTGTGGGTCGATGTCCCAAGAGGCATCATCTGATTTCTCTGCCCATTCTTCCTCAAATAACGACTCCGAGACCAGTCCCTTTTTTATGGAATTCTTGGAGATGCAACAACTAAACGGACGAAAAATTTTTGGTCGACCGCATTCGTAGTAAAGCTATCGCAATGCGGTCATCCGCTGATTATGTCCATGATGCACACGATTCCGATTGTAACAGATGCAGGGGAACAACATCGGTACAAGCTTAAGGAAATACGTCAATCGTGACACATATCAGAAAGGGACACAACAGGAGGAGACATCTGTTGAAATTGAGGATAATTTCTTTCAGACTGCAACCCGCGGCTCATTCAATGAAGTTACACCTCCCATTTCCCCCGAATGATAGAGCCTGGGTTCACCGAGATGTAGATTATCAACAATTAAACCGCTGCTTCAAACCCATTGTAGGTTTCATCAAAGAGTCCTGACTTTCATATGGTTGAACGTCTGATAGGCTGAAACGATTTGGGTCTGAGCTAAATTCTTTCTCCCATAAAATTTCGCTAGATCGAGAAATTGCAAGGATGAAAACGGTGATGTTCTACAAACAAAAAAATCAGATAATTTTGTAAAAGCGAACGGATCCTATGTAATTATAAGGAAACTTTGTAAACTCCAAGATGTCAAAAGAAAAATGGTGGGAACGTGACTGGTTCGGGAAGAGAACCATGTCCTATCAAATACTCACAACTATCTTCAAAGGAGAAATTAGCTCTGTATGAAAAAATAGGAAAGCAGGAGACAGAAAATTCGGATATATGCATGAGTATGTACATTGTGCATATATGGAATAGTAATCTGAAAATAATTATAATGAAGTTGAAGTTTTTTTCAGAATCTTATAAATTATGAATTTCCACAGATGCGAGCTCAGTATGGGCTCTACTGAATATCGGAACATTTTTCTTTGAACTGCTTGAGTTGATTTTTTATTGTTTCTGAATCACATGTATTAGGTGCTGTAGGCGAATCACAGTGCGCATTCGAGTGGTACGAAAGTTTTATCGTTTTGAGTCAATACATATCTTTGTAACTGTGATAATTGGACTCCTGAACAGATTGGAACAAAACCATCCTGGTTTCTCATTTGCCTCATCAAACTAATCATACAGATTCTGTAGAATATATAATATGAAATTCTTACTAGACTAAATTTGCTGTAGGAAACGAGCCTTGAGGAGACGAAGTAAAGCTACTTGATGACTTTTGGATAAAGTCAAGCATCATTCCCGGTCTTTCATGTTCTAGATCAAACTGTTCAAATAACACAATATCAGAACGCTTGAGTTGTGGTTCTGTGTGACGCTGTTCTAAAATATACAAACATAGACGAACCAGACGGTGCTCTCGTCTTTTCGGAAAGGCTGTATCAGATAATGAATCTATGATACATAATCCTTTTCCATAATTCCCCTCCCTATATCTATTGGCAACCAAAGGTAAAGTCTCTCTGTTAGAATTAAATGATAGCATGGCTTGGAAATCATCTCAGGTTCGAGGGCATTACATTCGTTGTAAACACCCGTCATTTTCACGACTGGCAGGCGTTCTTGGCAAGTTTTCGTAGGCTTTACTATTGAAGATTTAGTCCGAAGACATTTTTTTCTATTAGAATACGAGAATTTTGATCTCAATAATTAGTTCAGCAGATGGCCGATACTGGTTCTCTTTTCCACGATATACTCATTAGCGTAACTGTTCTCGTTGACTGCAGGTGGTGGAAGGCGCATGCTTCTTGGTTGGCTGCTGTAGACCGAGTCAACCATAGTTGTCCATACGGGGGTGCTGAGCCACGAGGGAGGAGATGGTGATTTTTCAAGTGGACTTTTTAAATCCTCTTGGCGGAGCTGAGCAAAAAGAGCACTAAAATCAAACTCCGTTTCCGATTCCCTGTAGCGCTTCACGTCCAGCGTGTATTCGCATTCCTTAGGGCAAGAGGTCTGCACAGAAATAATGCGATGCAAATACAATATGTAGTCAACCGTTTCCTGTAATACAGTTAGCTTGTGCAAGTTGTTCTCTGAGTCACCTCCCTTGATAACAACTGACCGGCAGGCTGGTACAAGGTATTTTAAAGCGTGATATTCTCTATTCATTTTAATTCTACGTTTCTTTTCGATAACGGAGTGATTTGCTCTTTGGTTCTTGGACATTTCCTTTTTCTCCAAGGAGCCAGACTTGCTTCGCTTTGCACACATAATGACTAAGGGAGTATTAAATGGTTATATAAGTAGTCACACGTGCGCCCGCACGTGTACCCACATATCGAGCTGCAATGTAGATCATTACGGTACCTGACAGTTGGTGTATGGATACCAATTGTCAATGCAGTAGTTTACAGCCTAAGGACTATTGAGTCACAACACAATCACTTTTCGTTAGTCTACACATTCTCGATGCTTGTATGTATTATAAATTAGATACCGTCTTTAAGAGGAGGGAAAGGACCAGAAGTCAACGCAATAAACCTTCCAGGCAGAGGCAAACTAATTTCAAACAAGAGTAAGCCACTCCTGGGGTTTTGGATTTTATCACCACGAGGGTTTTATTGTCGGTATATTGGATCAGCCAAGACCGATCTGGGATCCATGATGAATGCAATACGAGAGGAACAGACTACTGTATTCGGTTACTCCACTATTAAGAATGTCATTCCCCGTCATCACATGTGCATGAGAATAGTCATTCTTTGTGACTATGCATTCAAATGAGCATTCCGCACAAACCCTATGCATCCTCTTGGAGTCGTTCGTGTATAAAGAGAAACGATTACTATGAACGGTTTGGTGAATACCCGGAAAGAGAGAAACCATGTGTGCGAACACACAGCTCAAGCTGTTCCAGTTCCTCGTATCCTCGACATTTATTGTGGGGTCAATATGGATATATATTCTGGTTGCATAAATGCTCTATTACTTGATGTAACCCATCCATGAGCTGGAGAAACGAGCAGTGATGACCCGAGATTTTCGTAAACTTGAAACCAATGTTCATTTGTCCGCCCTTTGGTCGGCAAATGTGGCATCTTACTACTCGATCTGCGTTCACGTGAATTGAGGTTATACAAAGGGAGCTATAGCTGGTAAAGTTATAGTGGCTGTCGTGCAATATGGTGGGCGTATCAGTAGCTGAAATCCACAAAGATTGCCAAGTTAAGAATCGGGATCATTTGATCATCCACGGATGTTGTGCTAACCGGTGAGTGGCTCATGCATAAAGGTGCATCATTGTGCAGTAGAGGATACACTCTCCTGGGCGGAAACCGGCTTAACTAATTGAGAGATATTTTGATCACTGAACTCTGGACGTTTCAACTTTTTCATTTTCGAACGGTAGAAACTTGAACCTCCACATAAAGGTATACCAACCGTCGGCAGTACCTCTTCCGTACCGATAAGCAGATAAGAAAGCACACTAGTTAGAAACTATTTAAAGAGTAAAACGATTTTAGCATAAACCATGTCCAAGAAAACCGCAGCTATCTCAATAGACGAAAAAGAAGTTGGCCAGTTTCATCACTCGAGCTCAGTCTCTGAATGGGGTCCAGAATTAGACGGTGCCGATGTGAAAAAACTACGAGTCAAAATCGACTTGATGATCATGCCGTTTTTAATGGCTATTTACTTTCTTCAATACCTTGACAAAACGCTGCTCAACTATGCTGCTGCGATGGGGATCAAAGAGAATTTGAAAGGCAATGAGTTTGCCAACATGAGTACCATTTTCTACGTGAGCTATCTTGCAGCGGAGCCCGTTGCTGGTTACTTGCTTCACAAGTTCCCAACTGGGTTATTTGTCGGTTGCAGTGTGTTTTTATGGGGGGTTGTGGTGTGCTGCCACGCTGCAACGAAAACTTATGCTGGACTCATGATAGTGAGAACCCTTCTCGGGATCTTTGAGGCCCCAGTTGCCAGTTGTTTGATCGAAATCACAGGCAAGTGGTGGACAAAGCCAGAGCAGTCCAGGAGGACAGGACTATGGTATCTCCAGATTGGGGCCGCTCAAATGATAGGAAGTGTCTTGTCGTTTGGCTTTCAGCACGTCCACTCTACGAGGATAGCGAGCTGGCAGATTCTTTTCATTTTCATGGGGATTTTAACCTCGCTCGTTGGACTGTTAGCAATGCTTTTCCTTCCATCGAATCCCTCTACATGCAAGTTCTTGACCGCACAGGAGAAAGCGGCTGCGGTTGAGCATGTCAAGTCCAACAAGCTTGGAGAGGAGCACAGAGAATTCAGCTGGTTCCAGGTGAAAGAGCTGTTTCTTCACGACAAACAGACGTGGCTCTTATTTTTCATTACCACGCTCGGTATGGTTGACAATGGAGCGGTGTCCACTTTTTCCAGCGTCATCATAAAGAGCTTTGGGTTCTCTGATGATCGTGCGACAATCATCCAAATGCCCTCTGGCGCTGTGTCGGTCGTGGCTACGTTTCTCTTTTGTTATCTAGCCGGGTATGTCGGTCAGCGTGCGCTCATCATGTCGGTTGCATTTCTCCCGTCTATCCTTGGGGCCATTCTGCTGCTTGCCCTAGGAGACAACCAGAAAGTGGGAAAACTGTTTGGAGTATACCTCCTAAATTTTTGTCCAGCCATGCTCCCGATGATCTACAACTGGAACTCGGTCAACACGGCAGGCCAAACAAAGAGACTGACGCGAAACGCCCTGACTCTTATCGCTTTCTGTGTGGGCAACCTCATCGGCCCACAGATGTTCAAGGCCGAGGATGCGCCCGGTTACGTCCCCGCTAAAATAGGGCTCATCGTGACCATGGGGTTGGCCTCTTTGTTGTGTCTCGTACTGCGGCAAGTTGTTATTAGGGAAAATGCATCCAAGGCAAGGAAAGCGGAAAATGCGGGGGCAAGCAGTGATATGACGGATATCCAGAATGTCCATTTCGTCTATGAGTATTGATTTGAGAGAGTGATAAATATAGGTATTTTCATACATCTTGACACTTACGAAGGAATGACCCCTTTTACTCCGCTGTTAACGTCATCAACATCCTCGACGAAACCTCTTTAGATTTCTACGTATGAGAAGCCCGCTGCAGAAGATGCAGCAGCGTGCATTTGGCTGCAGCAAAACGCGGATTCCGCATCCTATAAAACGAGATCTCACGGCACATGATCACCATGAACGCGACATCCTCTCCAGTACTTAGCAAACACATATCCTATTAATAGCATTCGCTATTTAAGGCGGACATGCACGTCATGCACGTCGTGCATATATCTTCAAGGTAGTCAATGACTCACAGCTGCGGTAAAATAATAAGATCCAATTGGCATCTTTTCTCGTCATAATGAGAGCGGCAGAGGATTCCGCCAGCATTCCATCATATTCCGACGTAGTCTCCTATGTGACGGGTTCGACAACCCCATCAGAAGACGATAACGCGTGTCACGTACTGCCATCCTTTGAGATGCACCAGTCGCTCTTGAATAGAAGCCTGCTCGAGCCGGAGGACGAAGCGCTGTATAAGAATTTGCCAGACTACGAGGCGTCCAACATTTGTGAGCCAGGTGACCAAAGAGACCTTCTCATAGATGCCACTTTCCAGTCGTCAATCCTAAACAACCTCTCGCAGATAGAGCACACCAACTCTCCCAACATCAAAGTCTCGATCGTAGTGACCAAAGACCCTGCGGACGTTGTCAAACCGGCGGTGAGGGAATCCCCACTGAGAGAGTACACCTCTGGTGATTTTGTGCACGGCTATGTCATCGTCGAGAACATTTCACCGCGACCTGAAAGGTTTGACATGTTCACCGTCAGCTTGGAAGGGAAAGCGAGTCAGGAGGAAAAACCAACAGGAGGTTCCCACCACGAAAACTTTCCTCACAATGTTCGACCTGAGCGCTGGATGGCACTATGGGTGCATCGCCTCTTCGTGGGGGAACAAGGGTGATGTGGCCGACCCGGACGGTATACGCGTGGG
This sequence comes from Citeromyces siamensis, assembly GCA_003706365.1. Taxonomy (NCBI): domain Eukaryota; kingdom Fungi; phylum Ascomycota; class Pichiomycetes; order Pichiales; family Pichiaceae; genus Citeromyces; species Citeromyces siamensis. The sequence continues at coordinate 7,276 of PPLB01006077.1, forward strand.
GCTCCCTGGCGATAGGGTATTACCGCCCCATTCCAAGTTTAAAAAATACTTCAACTTCAAGTTCCCCTTCCAACTACTCGACCAGAACTGTCGCGATGAGTTTTGGCAGCACTGCATCCCGCCACCTTCCTTTGGCAGGCCAGTTGACGGGTTCCACGGACGCACAAGAAGTATACGGATCAACGACATGGTGGGATACGGGAGACTGCAAGACGCAGGGTCCCCGATTGTCACCAGGGATTTTGCTGGGCAAAACACTATATCGTATTCTATCCAAGCGAGGATGATCACCAAATGCAAAGAGAACAACTCAAGTTACAACTTTATACTTGAGAAAAACACCGAGTACTACTTGCGCTTTATCCCATTTGGTTTCTGCCAGCCTTTCCATTATGAAACGAGTTCCAAGGATCAGATACGTCTTCTCGAGCGGGAGATGGAGCAGCTCGTTTCAGAGCTCGAGTCGCGGACGCGATTGCGAGAGCTCGGCGTAGGCGAAGATGAGGTTCCGCAGATTTTGGACCCATCAGAACAGGATCTCGCCTCCAAGAAGGATTCGCAGTTGGAGCTGGCTGCCAACACCAATATCCCATGTTTCCCGCTGCCCAATTCTTCAAAAGAGAAGATCGTCAACCAAGTCACTTTCCCCGTCCACGACAAGTCTCTCTTACTGGGAATAAAGAAAAAAATCATCAAGGGCCACGTGAGGATTTACACTCACAAGCCTACAGAAGGACTGCCCTACGTTGTGCCCAAGATCCTGAGAAACTGGAACACAAGGTCGAATCTCAATATCGAGACAAACAGGAACTTGAATTTTATGTCGTCTGCCCTGACTCGAGGAGAGAAGATGAACCTCGAGCTCCTGGACATTGAGTTGGAGTTTTTCCCGACACAGGAACATTGCACCCCTCCAAAAGTGTCCTCTGTTTCCACGTCGCTAGAGTGCATCACTGTCTCTTCCACCGAGCCCTTTCCCGTTACGCTGTCGCCCGAGCTGTTCTGGGGTGACGAAGTGCGCAAGAAGACCAAGTTTGATCAACTTCAAGCGGAGCTGCGTAGTCATGGCAGGCGGCTGCGTGCGCTGCCCCGCGGCACAAGGATCCCTGAATCTGTAATGGGGAACCTTGTTTCGCTGACGAGAATGCGCTACGACAAGCGGAGACTCCATGTTTTTAAAATAAAGAAGCATGCGCTTGGCAGATGGGAAAAGCAGACGGGACCTGTTTTATCTTACAAGAGGAAACTGAATCTGGAACTGGAGCTAAATGTTTCGAATACGCTGACGCTGGTTCCCACTTTTGAGAGCTGTCTCGTAGCGAGGCTTTACAATTTGGCCTTGGACGTGGACTTTTCCACCTGCGGCGAAAAGCGGTTGAACATCCCCATCCGTATAAGGAAGTTTAGGTTTTAGCATACCAATTACTTTAGTGATGGATCATCAAAGGAAGCGTGTTTGTCCGCTTTCGTGCGCCCATATCGAAGGATTTGCAGCATCACAAGAGATGGGATGCCCCGATCAATGCGTTGAACAAAGGATTTGAACAGTGGATAGCACACGATTTAACATCGATGTAACTTCTATGGAATGGTGTCACCACTTGTATTGTTTAAAGAGACTCTGCCTCTGTCGTCTTCGGTTACTGTTAGATATGTCATGCTGAATGATGCATTAACAAAGACAGACATATACATCCAAGTCGTCCAACGTCAATAAACTCACGTTAATGATAATCAACACTTTACAATGACGGAACAACAATCATCCTTCCGAGAAGATCGTGTTGCATCACTGCATGAGCCTCATGGCTGGTGACCACGATCAAAACCACCACATCTGCCACGTTCCTCCTAAAAGTCGGTGGAGGAGGAGAGTTACTTCCCAGTCTTGATCGCAGCTTCCCCATCTCTTAGGCTTAATCCACGCCCCAGTACAACGAAACCAAAGAGGAGCTTTGGTTATTTACCAATACTGGTGTAACAAGCGCATTTCCGTAAGTTGTTTTGAGTGCATTTGAGTAATGGATTTTCATGTGTGGCCTTTGGGGACCAACACTAGCCGAAAGGTGACCTTTATAGCTCGATTTTCCAAACCAGATTTTTCGCTATTGAGGGCAAACTTTAACGATTCTAATGATCCTGGTTCATTTTTATGTAAGGTAGATACAGGAACGCATAGGGTGCTTAATGAACGAATAGCGTCGCGCGCTGGAGCGTACGCAAGGATCAAGTCTGAAAAGGGGATCGGTGGGTTTGTGTTGATGTTGCCTATTTGCGAAAATACGTGGAGCGTCAGTCTGCTGGATCAGCGCGTGACACGAGCAGATTTTGAAGCGGTTCAAGACGACGAACCGGTAGCGTTGAGTTTGGATTTTGCAAAGACACTGGACAAGGCCCGTGCAGAATGTCTGTATGAAAGACATGAGAACAGGTCTCTTTTGGAGAATTTTTCCGCCTCGGGGAGTCATTCCATAAGTGCGTGTGAGTTCCTCGTGGAACGGTATCTTTCCACTTTGTACCTCGTAACGGCTCCATTGCATTTTTTCGCAAAGTCGGCGATATCACGTGTGAGAGCACTGTGTAACGGGGATGGTGCGATGTTGAAGAGGGCTATTTCTAAAGTGCTAATCGGCGATATACAATCTTTTGACCGGAGACATATCACCACGGGCACGAGGAAGGGCGTTCTCGATGGGCAAGTGCTCCACGAGCACGAAGAGCACTATCGGCATACCTTCAGCCATGAAAGAATGCCCAGCACAGACGGTGTAAAAGTGCTCAAGGTTCGAGAAGCCCAGCTACAGATTCTTCTTGCGCTGGAAATGATTGGCCTATTGCCAGAAGGTGAGGAACCCTCCGCTGTGGCACGGAAGCGCAAGCCGAAAAAGCTCGTTGGGAAGAAGAGAAGCCTGGTTCCGACTTTTATTGGGATGGCTGTGTCTCCGCATCGGGCGACAGAACCTGAAGTGGGTGCTGATAACGTGATAACGAGGTGGTCGCTGATAGATTACGTGAACGCACTCGTGGACAGGCTGTGCATCTGGGAGTGTCTCGAAGAGGGAGACTCATCCGTGTCGTTTGTCGTCAACACGCTGGTGCCGTTTTTCCAGAAGCAGCACCCAGAGATCATCAAGACGGTTTACAGAAAGATGAAGGGTCCTTCGTTCTCGCAGAAATTGTACGAATTGCACAAGAGGAAGAAACATAAACAGGCGCAGCTCAAATCTCAACGCGCTGAACGACACAAAGATCTACCCAAACTCACTCGAACCGTACGTCCAAATGAGATGGATCTCAGGAAAACCCACGTTACAGCCTCTTTTGAAAAGAGATCTTTCCACATGGTATCCCGCACCTCTTTGACGCAAATGTCCACCGCTCTGCAGAAGGAGAGCGAGCACCACCGCGTTTCAAAAGAGACCGAAATTCAAAAGGGCATCTTTCACCAACCTCAACGGAAGCTGGGAGTTGAACGTGCCAAGCCCGTGGCACAAATCCAAGAGACGCCTGTAAAGAATAGGGTGGTTAACCTCTTTGACGCTCCCGTCATAGATTCGTCCCCAGTGTGTCCGCGGACGCCACGTACGGAGCCGTGCGAGTCGTCGTCCCCTGCCAAGGAGATGACTTTTTTGAATGGGTCGCCTGTGACGCGGAAGAGGTAAAAGGTGCAAGCTTTTTTGTATCTCAAATGGCGTCATGATACCTATAGGCCAGTGGTCAACTCATCTGGAAGACAAAGAATTCTTTTTGCATAGTGCTTTGAACGTTTTTCTTATCACAAAGGACGTGGCTGTTTTTCTGTGTGGCGTTAGATTTTTGCTCTTGGACTCGGAACCTGGCTCGAGGACTGTTGATACGTTCAGGATAAGAGAAGGGCATAGAGAGGCATTGCTTAGAACAGCTTCTTTTATTCGCAGATGTTTCCTTCGCGTACATGCCTTTCTGTTCCAAAGGTTCAGCGTGATATGGTAAAATATGACGGTCGATACAAACACCATGAGGATCACATTCAGTCAATCCGCACAGGCCCAACCGATGCAGAGGATTTTTATAGATTACCCTTTTTGCTGATCAGTAGACTGTCAAATTTGTCGACTGACTTTGGTGAAGTGGAATAAATCTAAAAGCGTCCCTGCGTAATGCCTGATTTAGAAATTGTGGGATAGCCAATGTACATATGCACGATAAGGATAAGGATCCAAGTGGTGCCCCAGGTCCTCCAGGAAGACCGCCCCCGACTTCACAGCCTCAGAAAACTCCTCCCCCACCAGGAACTTCCTCGTGGGCCAATGATCTATTCCCAAGGAATTCCGTTGAAAGTGATGCCTATGGCGCATCAAGACTCAGGGTCCGTCAAACAGACAGAGCCAGGAAACAGATCAGTTACAATGCTACCAAATACGAAAACGAACTAAAACAAAAAAAAAAAAATCTTAAAATTTTCAAAAAGTACAAAAAAAGACAAGCTGGCTGCTGCTGAAGTAGCATCTAATCATGAGTCACTCACCAGGGTCATGAACACATACGGAGAAATTGCAACAGTTGCTGAAACTGATATTTCTGATAGAGACCTAGTATTCAGGGTCTTATCCGATTTCGAGTGGTCATCCGACGAAATGAGCGCAGCACTCAAGAATGTCAAACAATTGATTCAAGAGCAATACGCCTCCAGGATCAATAAGTATAACTCGAAACCACGTCAACCATTCAGATTTGGTCTCCTATCGAACAACAAGATCAAGCTTGAATTATCTACCACTCAACTGAAACTCATGGCTCATGATCACATTTTGAACGTTCAAAAAGATACTGACACTATTAACCGTGTTAACACTAAGTTGCCCACCTCTTGCTGCCAAGTCTACAAGATGTTTGGACAAGACTTTATGAAAAGCTTTACAAAAGAAGAAATTAAGTTGATTAACGATGTAGCTCAATCTTTCCGGGAAGACATTACCTCTTCAATCTGGCAACATACATTTGCAGATGAAGCCGCAACTAAGTCCTTCAAGCTTGAAGCGATAAATATGCCTGATTATCAAAGTGTAGCCATTGCAAGAATTATGATGCCCACTGACTCCATTGATGAAGATCTAGATTTAGCTACTGACGAACTTACACTAGACAAAAACCCAAACAAGATTCTAGACCAAACAACTGTCCTCGAGGAAGGCATCGTCGGAAATGGTGAAGACTACTCAAGCGTTTATCTGCTTTTGTCATTGAATCATGACAAGGCCCCCCCTAGAAAATTTCAACATCCAGAACTGCTCAAAGCCAGATTTGAAATTATCACTAAGGCAAGCTTCTGTTATTTCTGCAATAGTAGACATCACCTCAGAAAGCAGTGCCCACTGGCACCTTCTTGTAAGCACTGCGGACAAAAGAGCCATCCCACATGGAGATGTCGCAGC
>PPLB01006078.1:0-16431 GCA_003706365.1 Citeromyces siamensis
GGTTCTAGTTTTCCCTCGATGAATTTTTCAACAAACGCAGGAATGTCCTTGTTGACGAGGTCGGATTCCTGGGAGATTCCGTACTTGAGGTTCTTTTCGAGGTCGTGGATCACAAAGAGAGGGAATTTCTCCTTCATGTTGAGGTTCTTTGAGTGCAGGCCGTATTTTGAGGCGTCCAGTCCGACAAAATTGACCAACCCTCTGAATTTTGTCGCAACCTCTTTGATCATGTCGCTGACAGCCTTTTTCTCACTCACGTCGTTGTAGAAGTAGTAAGCCAGCGGTAGGTTGCTCTCCATGTATGATTGGAAGGTGGATCCGTCGATTTCACCGAAAAGCGGCTTTGTCTCAACGCTGATCCAGTCAGAAAGATGAGTGACATCGAAATCTTTGCCCTCGTAGACAGAAGGCTTGGCGTCGTCCGCTCTAAAAACAAGGTATGTAGGCTTGTCTGCGCCGTATTTTTCAGTAAATTCCTTGGCTGACGTCGAGAGGAAAGTGAAGTCATTTCTGAAAGTCTCGGCAACCTGGTAGAACGAGCTGTTGCCCTCAGAAGTGACGCCACCAGGCAAAACTTGCACAATCGTCGCATCGGTGTTTTCCTCGATCGTATCGTTCACGTCGGACGCTTCACCGACAACCTGCACAGGCGGCAGTGCCTGTTTCGTCATGTAGTTGACAATTAAGTCCGCTTTCCTTCCGCCAACGTAGTCGGACGGCTCCTTGTCAGAGCCTTTGAACACTTTCATAGTAGGATAACCTCTGATACCGTATTGCGTGCAAACGTCTCTCTCTTCAGTACAGTCGATCTGGGCGAGCTTGATATCCTTTTCCGCAAGGATGTCAGCCGCTTGTGAGAACTCCGGGCCGAGACTCTTGCAGTGCCCGCACCAAGGGGCGAAAAACTCGGTCAGAACGAGCGGGTTCTCATTCAGAAACTTTTCGTACGTTGCCGCTGTGAGCTTCACTACCGCGGAGTCATCAGATGCGATAGCTGAGTTCTCCTCCGCAGAAACAAAAGTGGATAGCGACGCGAGAACAGTGGCTAGTGTTTTAATCGACCAGTTGAACTTCATTGTAGTGTATGATTCAGTGGCGCTTTATGTATGGAGAAGTGGACACGTACGATGGTGTCCGGGTGATCGCAAGTGACTAACTAATTTTTTAGCACGCGTCATTCTAGATAAATCCAAAGGCTGCTCGCCACTCGATCGTGCGTAAACCTGTTAACTATAAGCAAGTCCACGGACAGAATGCTTTTCTGTGGTTTCAACAGACTTTTCAATAAAAAAAAAAAGGTAACTAACCCAGACCCTCAACCGACAACAATTGCGCAAGTGGTCAAGAATGCAAGCCCTTACACAACCCACTCACTGTCGATGCTTGCCGTCCTTTCCAGGTTTGAGAACCATTCTCTGTTCTTCATGGGAATTTTGTTCTAGAAGCTTTTTTGTGGAATCTTCCTCAACCTCCCATGCATGCGAAGCATGATACTGCAACCTCAGAATTCAAACGCCCATGTCCAGCTCACTTTGACACGATTCCTGTTTTTACAGCACGTATCCTTTACTCTCACGGTCGTTTTCTGACGTTCTCTTCCTCGATTAAGACTTAATCTCCTCAACGAGACACTCAACGCCAGTCAAATCACTCACCATGATGAACGGTTTTTACTATATGCACACCCACAACAGTGTCCCCCTATTTCTTTCCCCGACGATTCAAAAAGAAAAAGAAACCAACAGTACGGATCATATCCTCCGCTAGATGACGCGGGACAGATAAGAATTTTCAAGTATCAACTATTATGTTTGTCAAACTTCTTGTGTTATAAAGCCTGCAGCAACCACTTTTAGTTTGTCCCGCCATACTTTTCCCAGAGATTCAACTGCTTCTATCAAGGTTAGACCGTTACCATCGTAAAGGTCTGCCGTTGTTCACTGTCAAAACTCCAGCTTCAAATTCGATGGCCTCAACAGGAACAATACCAAAATGTTCATACAATTGGATATACAACAGGAATTCTGCCAAACAATGCTCTTGAGGAAACGTCTCTATTTCGATAAGACGTGCACGTTTCTCGAATCAAAGCGTCCTGCGATAAAAATGTTGGCCACATTCATCTCGACATTCTTGTTCCTTTCGAATCGTTTCACCGAGAACCTGGAGTCACCAAAGAAAATTGATCCACTTTTTCATCAATGTCGACGAAAGGATAGACCAAAACCAGGTCACAGTTCCTTGAGCTTCCAAAATTTCGGAAACCCCTTTGTAAATCTCAAATTCATCACAAGCTTGTCTGCACACCCCGTGGTAAACTCGTCCAGATGATCATTTTAAATCACTTTGTCCCTCTTCCCAGATATATCCTTACACCCTGGGATGGAACCAAGGATTCGCCTCTTAACGCTCAACACTTTTGGGCTTAAGTATATCTCTAAACATAGGCAAGAAAGACTGCACGCAATTGCAGACAGGCTCGGCACCGTCGGTAATGATTATGATATAATCGCGTTGCAAGAAGTGTGGTGCGAATCTGATTGGAATTATATCTGTCTACGCACAAGCGGTATATACCCTTACCATCGTATCTTCCACTCGGGGATTATAACTGGCCCCGGGTTGGCGGTACTATCCAAACATCCCATCACGTCCACTTTTCTATATAGATTTCCGATAAACGGTAGACCATCTGCATTTTTCCGTGGCGATTGGTACGTCGGGAAGTCGGTAGCTGTCTCTGTGCTCAAAGTGAAAGGAGCTTCACAGCCGATTGCGCTGATGAATACGCACATGCACGCTCCGTACGCTGCTCAAGGGGATGCTGCGTATAAATGTCATCGCGCGTGCCAGGCGTGGGATTTCAGTAAGATATCGAAGACGCTATCGCTAGCCGGTTTTGCTGTTATCTTTGTAGGAGACCTGAACAGCGTTCCTGGTTCTCTGCCGCATCGAATCTTTGAGATTGAAGCCAAACTCTCCGACAGCTGGCAGCTGGTAAAGGGCTCGATACAGCATGAGAAGCTCAGCAAAATGAATCCACGCGACCAGATAAAACTTGGTGGTGTCACATGCGATTCCCAGCTCAACACTTTCAGAGCACAGAGAAGGCTCGACGAGGCAAAGAGACTGGACTACGCATTCATAGACTACAACTGTATTGAGCCGCTCGATGCCTCGGTGGAGTTTACTGAAGTTTCACCCAAATTTGGTTCCTTCTCTGACCATTTCGCCTACCATGCTGACGTGAGGCTGAGAGACAAGCCGTTAAACCATGCGGGAGGTGTCCCCACCGACCAGAAATTCAGGCTCTACAACGACCTTATCTCCACTATAAAGGAGTATGAGAAGACAATGAATTGGCAACGAAATTGGCGGCTGCTGCACGTTATAGGGTCTTTTCTTTTCGTTGTTGCGGCGCACGTCGCGGTGCCGTTTGCTTCATTCTCTGCCTCGTGGTCATCTGTGTTGTTTCTGTTTTTCACCGTCTTTGTAGCTGTTACTGGAGCCGTCAACGGGCTCATAATACTGCTCTTTGGGAGTTCAGAGAGACGTGCCATGAAGGAGGTGGAACTGGAAGTGTTGGATGCTAAGAATAATCTGCATTAATACTAGATTTAGCTTAATAATTGATTCTATTGATCGTTTGAGCCGAAGTAGTGCTCGCAAACAGGTAAAGAACTGCAGTGTTTTTGTAATATTTTCGGAAAATTCTCTTCTCAGGCTTTATGATACGCGAACTCTTCGTAGTAGAGCCTGATATTGTCGGGACTAGAGATCCCCATCTTACTCGTCAAAAAGTCCAGGACAGTGTTCCTCGTGAGGTGACATTATCGAGGATGCGGTCCATGTAATCAGGTACGAATAAAGTACATGCTGCGCGGTGTCCTCTATAACTGTTTCAAGTCTGACCCTGCCGCTTTGTTTAAACATGAGGAAGAATTTTACATCTCTCTTCTGCACTGTTAAAATACTAAGCTTTTTGCCTATATGCGTGTTCGAGGGAAACAGACAACTTTCCTATTCCTTTTGATAACCACATCTTTGAATGCATTCTTCACCGCGTAAAGTAGCAGCCAAATTTGGTGTCGTAATCGACGATGAACCATTTCATAGAGAACGAGAGTACATAACTGGAAGTGCGATCATCTCGCCTCCTGAGTCTAACCCTTCAAAGACTCCAGTGCTGTTGGAACGAGAGGTCAACCATTGGTCGGCAAAGTATTTAGGAGGTGCTGACAAAGGCCAACCTCCAAGGGACAAACTTTACAGACATCTGTCACATTGTTATTGCGTGACTCCACTTCCATCAAAAACTGCAAGTTGAGGTTGACTGCAGAAGTCATTAGGACGTGATAAACGTTGAAAAAAAAAACAAAAAAAAAAAAATATGCATCTAACATCCTGATGAGCGGTTGAGGTGACCTGGCCTGTGAAGGCTGTGGTATCACAAGTATTTTTGGCAAGATCATGCTGGATATTGAGGTTCGCTCAGCTAAGCAAGATATTCAAGGTGAGATTTGGGCGGAATAACGAATGTGAGATCATCCAAGCATAGGAGCGACTTATGATACGTAATGATAGTGGGAGGAATAACTATATCCACCCTTTGGAGACAAATTGAGATAGCTCTTCCTCAACGAACCTGAACTACTAGCTCTGAAAATGTGGCGAATTGCACGGTCCATCTCAGCATTCTGTTGGTTTTGAAGACAACCCCCGAGTCCGACGGAAGGCAGTCTTCAAGATATTCGGCTTGTGCTGATCCCCGTAAGATTCCGATACTTTGGCCAAAATTATATCTTCCAAAGAACTCACTTGCATCAAATGAGGCGTAGGCGTGTTGACGAAACATTGGAGGGGATGGAAGTGCATGTGACGGACTATATGATTGATGCGAGCCAGCAGCGGTTGCCGCAACAAAAGCTGGAGATGGTGGTCCCTGTGGTGTTGGCATCATTGTTGATACTTGCATTCCATACAGCGCAAAAGAGGCTGTGGAAAAAATGGAAAACTTGGTCCCGGAACAGATGACTGGCCATATACCTGTCGCGTTCATATTGAACAGGATGTGGCTGAGGATCCTGCAAACCGTTGAAAGTAACATGGCCATACCGGCGGTGGCATAGGCACATGCCTGATGTGAACCGCTTGTGGTGTGGTTCTTGTAGATTCCACCCGGAAGTTTCCAAGAGTTTGAGTGAGCTGTCGCCGGGCGGTAATCATAAACGGGAGCATCAACAGGAATTGGAGATCGTAGTGCTATGTACCATAAGAGATATTTCCACCACTTGGAGACAAATTCAAGTCTCCAAGCAGGCTTGTGATATTTGTTTGCATTACAGGGTGGATATATTCGATATATTAATCCGTACCCCTCGACAGGAATCCCTATACATTTATAATGAAGTCGTTTCATCATGCATACTTACGTCATTCCGCATGGAGATCGTAGATATAGAGTCAATTCGTACATCTCGCAGATAGGGATATAAGGGAAACTGTCAGCTGACATAGAGTTAAAAAATCAAAGAGATATGAAAATCAGAGTTGTAAAGATGTACAAATATATCGCGGACTATTGGAACACAGATCTGGCTCCGGGAAAAGATATGTCCTAGGCATAAGGAGGACCGTTTGATAAGATTGTCAGTTCACGATACTTAAAAGTCTGATCAATAAGTTTCCGAAACTAGCATTTTTTTGAAATCCAAGAGTTGATCTATTTCTTCGGGTCTGGTGTATAACATGGACATCTAATAGATATCGAAGCGCTGGATCAAAAAGAAGCTTGCATAAATAAACAGCAGGTCAATGCCAGGATTTGAAGGACTGTGAAATTGTTGAAAAGATGTTGCGCTGGATCAAACTCATATAAGCAACCTTTTTTTATATTTATCGCAATACATTTCAGTTATTAGTGCGACACAGCCATGACACCCATATGACACCATATGGCCCTTATATAACCTGCCTATGTATCATGCACGTCACCCACGTACAATATGCAAGTCATGCAGAAATTTTTCTAGTTGGTGACTTGTCTTCTCAAACTTGTCTTTTTTAGGGACAAACTATGCAAACTATTGCCTTAATACATTAGTTATTTTGAAACGCGGTTGGTTGTAGCATTCTAAAAGGAATAACTGATGAGAATATACGGTTTGAAGGAAACTTTCAGGCATCTCTTTAGGAGTGACATAAAGAGAGGCACCATACTTTGATGATATCGATGTGTAGATATTTGCCTGGTTGTGAGAAAATTGTTAGTCCGACAATTTTGTGGTGCATTCCTGCCTATACAAACTCAGATTAGTTTCTGTTATTTTTTTTCTTTTAATCAGCTTTAACAGAAAAATGGTTTTTATTAAAACTTTCGACAAGGATCCCTGGATTCTCGCATCGATGAAGAACGCGGCGAAAAAAAAAGTTATACTTCATTCTATTATATTCTTATCCATCTCACAGTTTTCCAGGAATGAGTTCACCGTTTCCAATTAAAAAAAGGGTTATCTTCTTGTTTTGAAATCTTTACCCTGCATCCAAAGTGAAACTTGTGAAAGTGTTGGTAGAAGAATCATTCGGGAACTGCGTGTATGTTGGCCAACAGTGACCCCGAATAAACTGATGGGAAGCAAACTTGATATATGAAAGATATGGTGAAGCGTACCTGCGAACTTGCGTTTCATGCATTTATCTCAACATTGTTCAGCAGTGGAAAATATTTTTTTTTTTACTAACCAGCAGCATTAACACATGATCCGGAAGATGGTTAGTCTTAACTTTACCATTAGCAGAAACGAAAGGAAGGAGAATTGTGATAGAGAGACTGAATTCTCAGTGAGACGTGTTCAGTTGAGCAAGGCGTGGTGTTTAGTCGATAAAAGTGTGACGATGGAGGGGATCATTTCTTTAATGAGGTTTATCATTCTGATGATTTTTTTTATTGTGCTCTCTCTTTCTTCAAGGACCAGTCTGGAAGGTGTGAGGATGGATGACGGGCCTGATTCACTGCAACCATCAGGGCAAGGAATACCATAGGCAAGCAGGATGAGATCTTCCGTATCTGGCTGACATATTATGGATCAGTAAGGTGACATTTACCGAGAATGAGGAACGTAAAGATACCAGGTGGAATACCGCAGTTTCCAAGTTTGCAAGACACGACATTGCATTTTTAAGACACAGAGGCTCCATCTCATCATTCAGGCGAATTGGAAACGCTTCTCGTTCCAAAACTCCAAAACCCAAGGTTCCACAAAAGGACACAGGAGATCAAAGAGGTGGGTGGAAATGATACAGTTCTTCCAGTTTGTCACAACCTTACAGAAGGATGTTTCATCGATTCTTTATCGATTCAAATCTATTTACAAGAGAATAGACGCGACGAAACAGTACGAAAGTTAGAGGTTGGCAGCTCTTTTGTATTGGAGAAAAAATTCCACACTCTCGGATGGAAATACAAACAAAAAATACTGAAAAAAATAGTTTGGATTGCAACACGGGAAGCTGTGGAATTCTACTGTACACCCATCATGACCCATAGTTTCCACTCAGCTGGAAGCAATTTGTAGAACCAGTACAGCGAATCTACGAAACGATGACAATTCGGCAGGTTTCTTGCAAAAGTCGCTCCCAGCTGCCAACTCTGAAATCTGTGGTTAACAAGAGACAACGAGGCCGATTTCTGAGAATGTGATATCAATTATTAGTCTGGATAATTTTGGTCGTGCACTAACCATATCTTATCACTATGCGGGAAGCGCTATCCAAGTCACACGTCTTCAGACGAAACGTGTTGGCTTCCTTCCCTCCATCGTCGCAGTCAACTGTGCTCAGTAAAGATGACTACGGCTACGCTAATAATATGATGTGTTCGATGATGGGGATGCTCACCGCAGCAAGTGTCTGTAATGGCTTCTCTGACCAAAAGCTGAAACAGGAGGGGGACGATGGACCCGCCGAACAGTCAGATGCGATTGGAGAAAGGCTGCGCAAAGTTTTCCAGATCTCTGAAACGGAGTTTAAGGAGTTTCCCTGTTGGATCTTGCAAGATGTTCTCGTACAGGGCAACATGTACCTCACTCAGGATTACGTGCTATTCTTTGCCTACCTGCCCAAGAAGCTCGGGGCTGTAGAGATGAGCTCGTTTCTGTCGTATAAAAATCGGAGAAGCGTGCGTAAGTGGGCGGTTCTTCGAAACCAAACGCTGTCTCTGTACGACAAATCGAGTGATCTGTACTTCCCAACGCTCACCGTCGACCTAAGGGAGGCGCTAAAGATCGAGTCTGCGAGCTCCAACGAATTACTGCTCGTGACAGAACGCGACACCTTTGTGTTCCAAGCGGACTCGGCTGACGAGACCGAGAAATGGATCTCCAACTTGAAAAAACAAGCGTTTGCCGCGAGAAACGAAGAAGGCCACGTTTGTATCAAGATTCCGCTCAACAATCTTGCCGACTACGAGGTTGATGCAATGTTTGAAAACGCGTCAAGCATGCGCATGACTGTGTTTGAAACAGACTTTGTCATCGAAGAGTACTCTTTTGTGTTTTTCGGCACTGTCGATGGGCTGGTTCACGATTTGGATGAACGTCTTACACAGGTTACACCGCCAGATCCGCATGCTACGTCTGTGAACGATAGCGTTGCCCCGGGTGGTAGGTCCGGTAAATGGAAAAAATTGAGAGACAAAGTCACCTCCACAACGTCTCGAGTGTGGTCGTCAGTCCCCACTCACTATAGAGAGATGTTCGAGGGGGACCCCTTCGTTGTTGGAAACGTGCATACCGTGCAGACTGATACGGAGCGGTTTCAACGCCATTTCTCTCTTGGGTCCGAGAAACTGGTGTCCACCTACTATGCACATCTTATCAAGAACGTGCCCATATATGGAAAGATATACGTTGGAGAGCACAAGATCTGTTTTCGATCACTTATTCCTGGGGTCAACACGCGGATGATTTTACCCTTGAGCGATTTGGAAAATGCCCACCACGATAACGGGTTCCAGTTTGGTTACTCAGGTCTGGTAGTTGTGATCCATGGACACGAGGAGCTTTTTTTCGAGTTTGGCTCGACCCAGTCAAGAGACGACTGCGGCGAGGTGATCTTAGAATTGCAGGACAAATACAGGTCGCACGTTTCATCGCCAAATGGATCGGATGAGTCTATTTCCGCATCCAAACTTATCGCCATGGAAAGAGAGATAAACGTGGCTTTCGGCAAGCATATCCCGATCATTAGGGACAAAAAGCTCGACAAACCGAAAACTCAGTCTTTCAGGTCACTGAGCATCACCCTCCTCACCATTGGCTCACGCGGCGACGTCCAGCCGTACATAGCCTTGGGGAAAGGCCTACTTGACGAGGGACACAGGGTAAAGATTGCCACGCACGGAGAGTTTGCCCCGTGGATTAAATCCCACGGTCTCGCCTTTGCAGAAATCGCAGGGAACCCTGCCGAGCTAATGGCTCTGATGGTGACTCACGGGTCGATGAGCGTTTCCTTTCTGAAAGATGCGTCGGCAAAGTTCAGAGGATGGATCGCTGACCTTCTCGTATCATGCTGGCAAGCCTGTATGGAGGACACCGACCTGCTCATAGAATCCCCTTCTGCAATGGCTGGTATTCACATTGCAGAGAAACTGCGGATACCTTATTTCAGAGCTTTCACCATGCCGTGGACAAAGACACGTGCGTACCCGCACGCTTTCATTGTTCCTGACCACAAACGAGGCGGGTCTTACAATTACCTCACGCACGTTGTGTTTGAGAATATTTTTTGGCAGGGAATCGCTGGACAGGTTAATAAGTGGAGGGCAGAATGTCTTCAACTCCCCAAGACAAATCTGAATCTCCTTCAACAGAGCAAGATTCCCTTTTTGTATAACGTGTCACCCTCGGTTTTTCCACCCGGGGTAGACTTTTCCCCGTGGGTGAAAGTCACAGGATACTGGGTTTTGAACGAAGCGTCGTTCTTCCACCCACCGGAGGAGCTGGTATCTTTTATCGAGAAGGCAAGACGCGATGGCAAGAGCATCGTGTACATTGGGTTTGGCTCCATCGTTGTTTCTGACCCAAAGTCGCTGACCGAACAAGTGATACAGGGAGTGGTGGATGCTGACGTGAGATGCGTGCTGAATAAAGGCTGGTCAAACAGGTTGGGAGGTTCCTCTTTAGAGGTTTCTTTACCGAGCGATTTCTTTTTCAACGGTGGAACCATCCCACATGACTGGCTTTTTCCCAGGGTCGACGCTGCTGTTCACCACGGAGGTTCAGGAACCACTGGCTCGTCTTTGTTCCATGGGCTGCCCACTATCGTTAAGCCTTTTTTCGGAGATCAGTTTTTCTATGCCTCGCGGGTCGAGGATCTCGGAGCCGGGTTGAGCCTCAAAGTGTTGGATTCTGCATCGCTGCGCGACGCTCTGACTGCTGTTTTGAGTAATCCCAAGATCAAAGAGCGTGCTGCGTCTCTGGGTCACAAGATCAGAAAGGAGAACGGCGTGCGTTCCGCTATTGATGCGGTGTATGCCAACTACGAGTACTCGAAAAGTCTGAGCGTGGAGAGGAACCTCAGCGACGACAGCACCGATGAGGATACCGGGTCGTGGCTTTTAATATAGATGGTTGTGGGCTTCTACATTCTCGAGTGGCGTCTGGTGAAAGAGCCAACCCTGTTGAACGGACTCCATTATAGATTTGATGATAAACACTAATGACCTTTCTTACGTCATAGTCTCCAAACTACCAAATACTGCAGTATAAATATCGTAATGAGCCCTTCAATCCATCGTTTGTCCAGTAACTCACGTTGTCTTCTTTACTCTTCAAGTTAGTAATGTGCTTCCAAGAGTTATTCATCCCTTTCGAAAAGTATTTCATAGAGCATTGCCCTTTTTAATGTAAAGTCATGCTTTATCGGAATTTTTCACAATTTCTGAGTATTTGTATCTTCACGAAACTCTCCCACCTCATGATGGCTGTGCACAAGACTTTTGAAGTACGGTTTACATTAGTCAACGAAGCCCTTTCCAAAGAACACTGGAGACATCTTCATGAGGCATGAACAGGAGACCACAGAGTCTAGTAGACTAGTGGATACACCAAACCACTGTTGTCCCATGTACGATTACAACACCTCGCCCAAAAATATTGGCAGATTGTTTCTCCACGGAATCAGTCTTTTCAACTTTGGCTACTCTGATTTCTCCAGGAGAATTGAAATACGTATTCATCCTCATAATCCTGCGGCACTTGCAAATATACAAGAACTCCAAGATACTAAAACTTTGCTGGAATTTCAACACACTCATTGTGAACATCAGTCCAGCCGTCGACATCCTGTAACTGGCATCAGAATAACTTTGAAAGAACACATCACTCTTTGTGTTCTGCAAACAGTGCCTTTCGCTCCACACACGGACTTGTTGGGGATTTTGTGACGAGAGAGGCCATTAACAGCTAACAACACCACAGACCTTGTTGGCAACAAAACAGAGGAGTTCGGACGAAACGTCTCACAAAGTTTGCTCGGGATGTGGAGACCAAGCCCTTTATCCATAGGTGTGGACTTATCATTTCCCTCCTCGAGCCCAAAATGTCTAAAAAAAAGTTCCGAATAGTCATCTATGGGCACAAAAAAGCAGAGTGCCGGTTTGGTTTTTGAATCTGAGTCTCGTTATTTTTCTTTTCTCCTTTTTCTCTTCGTAAAAGACCCATCTTTCAATAGATAAGCTGTGCTTACTCATAAAAGAGAGCTCCACATTCGCTGAGACATCTTGGAATTCACTTAAACTGATGCATCTTCCGTGTCGCCCGTTTCAAAAGAATCAAGATTCTCGAGCGTCGACAAGCTCTCTTTGTGCTTCTCATGTCTCGGCAAGAGAGACAAACAACTTTCCTATTATTTAATTGAAAGAAAGGACAGGAAAAGTGTCAATAGCGGCAGAATATATTAATGGTCAAGGAAACGATGGAGTGTGTCGTATAGCACACTACGGATCTCATTCAACGTGATCGGGTCAGATGCATCCTTTTATCGGCTCCCCGAGCGGGGCGGCAATCCGGATTAGTAGTCTGTCTATCGGAGTTGGGCTCATGGGACGTGAATCGGCATCCTCACACCTCTACTCCAACGACATCCTCACATCATTTAGACGGATCTTCCACATGGAAGGCGTTGTTGGCGTTGTGGGTGATGAGCAAAAAAACTTTTCCATCAATTGAACTGAATGCCTGGCTGCACACCAATTTTTTGTTTTGTTTTATTTTTCTATTTGAAACACGTCCGCATAGGAAACTCGACTTATCACTGGTAAAAACCAAAAGCCCAACACATATTAACATTTGAGGCGACGCTTATCCAACCTTTCGTGCAACGGACTAAATACATACAAATCTAGGGAAAGGACTATCGCCAAACATCCAAAATATTGCGTCACGAATCTCCTCCATGTATCACCAGCTAGTAACGTCCTCCGCCTCTCCAAAGACACTCTCCTTCTTTTCCGAATCAAGAATCTCATCGGTCCACTCGTTATCTATCTCCTCGGCATTTACGATATCGCCAATGTGCTCGTGCATAAAATCGAGAAGCAGTTGGTTAATCTGTTTAAACTCCAACAGGAACGCGTCGTGGCCCTCTGGGGAGTCAATTCTCACGAGCTGCGCATTCGGGATATGCTTCGCTATAAACTGCTGCTCTGAGTACGTGAAGAGTGTATCTGACTGTATACCAATAACCAACGTTGGCTGCGGCAGAGACTCCAGCGCCCTCTCAATAGAATTGCCATATTCTGGTCTGTCGCGCACAACGTCGTGGGTATCGAGTTTTCTTGTGATGGAGATGTAACAGTTGGCATCGAACCTGGTAACAAATTTGTCGGCCTGGTACCTCAGGTAACTCTGAGCGCTGAAAAAATGCTGTGGACGACGCCTCTGTCTTTGTGGTACCACTTTTATTTCCCCGTTAGAACCGGGAGACGTGCCAGGCGACGAGGGGAATGCCTCGTGAAGTTCGTGCGACAGTGAGCTTATGCTCGAAGAAGATGACCCTCTTCTCAGTCTGAAAGAGCTGTCCACCACTTTACCGTGATTGTGGATGATAAAATTCTCCTCCTGCGACGAAGCTACGTGAGGCGAGTCGGTCAGAGTTGAGGACGTCTTGGACCGCATCGCCTGCTCACGTGTTGGGACGCCACGTCCAAACCGAGCTTCGAAAGAGTTACGAGAACGGTAAGTGAGCAAAGCAGACATACGAGCCGCACTCAAACCACCGGCAGGCGGGTTATCCAATGGGTAGTAACCGTCGTCGTATTTCGGGTCTGAGTAAATACACTGCCGTTGAGCTTCACCCCAAGAGATGCACCACGCCGAGTGCCTCGCGGACGTGGCAAGAGGGACACACGTACGCACGAAATCTTTGTAAAACATCCACTCCAACGCGAGCATCCCACCCATAGAGCCCCCAACGACAGCTGCCACCTGCGCGACGCCCAGAAACTCCAGAACCTGCTTGTGCAATCTCACGTCGTCACGCACCGTCGTAAGCGGGAACTCGGGCCCATACAGCTCGTTTATTTCAGGATCCCTCGTCACAGGACTCGCAGTGCCATACGGTGAACCAAGAGAGTTTAGGCACACGACAAAGAATTTCGAAGGATCAAAAGCTTTCCCCTTACCGAGAAGAGGCCCCCACCAATCAGCAACGTCTGCCGATCCAGACAGTGCGTGGCACACAACGATACAGTTGTTCTTCTTTGAATTCAGTTTCCCCCAGGATTTAAACGCAACAGGCACTTTGTACAGCACATCCCCCGATTCCAGTTCGAAAGATGAAACCTCCACTATCGACTGCCCCGTCACAAGCTTTGCAAACGGGTTCTCAGGCTGGCTATTGGTTAGTTTAATCGCCATTAGGGATAGAGTCAAGAAATACAAATTATATATATATACATACATCTCATTATCCCATGACAACGCAAAAAGTTTGGAAAAACGAGTCTGTAATGGAAAGTTCTAGTGGGGTCATGTATTGTACATTCTCCTGCTGAAAAATTTAACAACTTTTAAATTGGTCTGCTGTGGGTTGAGAGCGGCGGGTGCCTCCAGGGAGGCTCTCCAAGGGTCCATTCCTAACTGCACGCGACATGACGACATCATCACGCAACAAGTCTTCGGGGTTTGCCGAAATCAACCTCTTGAAAAATAGCCACCTTCACTAGGACAATATTCATTTTTTTTTTATTTTTTTCTTTGTTTCAAGATTGAATGGTTCAACTATTTCCAGTGTCCTGGGCCGACACGAATCTGTGTTTGGTGTAATTTTTGTGGATTCCTGGGTGAGAGGAACACTATTCGGACAAGAAGAGATTTCAGAAATGTGATCTCTCGTAACTTATGTTTCACCAGCATTCTTGTGTGTTCCAGGATAATGCTCGTAGTCTAGGAAAAACGCAATATATTCCGGGAAGAATTTGATGTACATTTGTTTACGGCAATCTGATATTGTTTGCGACCAAACTGTCCAGGCGTATAAAAATGTAGCTGTCGTGATATCACCTGTCTCCCATCTGCTCCACTACATGTACATGCCGTTAGATAGGAAGTGTATTAAACGTCTCATTGACGGTTTCATCCGACTGATGAATTTAGCAATTGTCTCTGCAATACCCCCATGGGTAATAAGGTGGTTCGTTAATTCGCGACTGCGGTTCGCCTATGTTTGCAATGGAGCGTTCGTTAAAGATCTGGATTACTGGAACTAGATCTTTGCCGGCTGAAACCTTTTCGCTACCCAAAGATCCAAACACATGGAATACTTACAAACCCTAAATTGCGGAATTTAGCGGATGCTTTAAAGCATAATGCACGAGATGCCTCCTTTATGATGAGTTAAACTTTGCTCTTGATAACCACAAGATACATACAGGTTATGAGATCAACAGGGAGCGTGTTCAGATTTTCGGAGAACGAGAAGTTGAAATCGGCGGTGAACTACCGCGTTTGGTTACAGACAATGAACTTGAAGTTTGTGTGGCTGTGGCCTGAGATTTTATGTCGAAAATGGTTTCGACGGAGACGGTTTGAGCTCGGAGGAAGCTCAGCAAATTGAATCGATGCTTAATTCAATTGTGACAACCGCGGTTATGAATTCGGTGTCGAGTGGTGTAACTCGACAAATTATGAATTTTGGTTTGATTGGACGGGACCTATGGTTATTCCTGCAGAAGGAATATGGAGAATTAACTCTGAGGGCTGCTGTCAGCAAAACTGATGCGTTTTTGTATGGCAGTGAGCGGGATGATGTCAAAGATTTTGACGATCTTGAACAGAAGTTTCAAGAATTTCAATCATCTGTACTGGAAAAGAGTAAGGAAGAGGTCGCCGTTGTTATGTTTTTAGCTTGGTTGAGAAATGAGAATACTGTAAACAATATTCTAGCTCAATGGAACAAGCAGAATGGAATTACCTTATATGAGGTACAACGCTTGGCAAGAGACTATCTTAGCGAGGACGCTTTCACCAAGAAAGCATCTGCCCCAACCCTGGTTGTAAATAAAACTTCATCGGGTCGCCTTCCAATGAAGTGTTTCAAGTGCGGGGTGGTAGGACACAAAGCTTCTCAATGTCCTACACGTGTCAAGTCTAACAAGGATGAGGAATCCTCGAAAAAGGAGACAGGCTTATCATGGGCCACGCTCTCTGCCGTTGGAAAGATCTCAAAGTTTGATTGGTACTTTGATTCTGGATCGACGTACCACGTAACTTGGGATAGAAAGCTTCTCCAAGGGCTTCAGCCCTATGAGGGAAGCTTTACCGGTGTTGGTGGTCATCAATTGTCCATTGAAGGACGTGGTAAGACTGTCTTCCGCAAAGGTGACCGCCAGATCACATTAGAAAATGTGATGTGGGTTCCTCAAGCTACTCATAATCTAATTAGTATGAGCCAAGCGACCACAAAAGGTGCAAAGTTTATGATGGCCGGTTCTCAGTTGATTGAGATGTCATCGAAAGAAGTTATCGCTGAACGTCATTCAAACAGCGATGAGTTGTATGTGTTCGGGTACACACCCGTTCGGTCTGGATCCGCGCTAATGGCGACTGGCACTGTCGACTGGCATGCGCGACTTGGACACCCATCGAGGAATGTGATGCAAGAACTGCATCGAGTTGACTCAAGGATTCCTGCGAAATGTAACGATGGATCCTCGTGTCACGATTGTCTAACGTCCAACACTGTGCACAGGCACAATAAGCAATCCACAAGGAAAACAACAGCTCCCTTGCAATTGCTTCACACTGATGTATGTGGACCTTTTGGATCGTCTTTCAGCAATAAGCTGTATTTTTTGACGATTGTTGACGATTACACTCATTATAATGAGATTATTCCCATTTCCTCGAAGGCTGATGCTACTAATGCATTGAT
>PPLB01006079.1:0-10713 GCA_003706365.1 Citeromyces siamensis
AAAAATAAGAAACAACAAAAAACAGAAAAAGGAAACTGGATTGTTCAAAACCTGAACTGAGTATCCATAGTTTTCATTAAGACGCTCAATCTACAGCGATTATCATCGTATACACAGATAGACAACGCGTTGAGTGCGGCTATGTTCTGTAATCTCCAAATAATTCTACTACAGGAGGCACAAATACCGTCTTCAAATCACCTGGCGTACCTGAGATTCAAACTAGCAGCACGGCAAGACCGCTTATATCATGATAACATGGTTGCTGGTCCACGAAGATCTCTGACCCACTGAAATCAACACCACGAGACTCCACGAAGGATAATGATAGCCTCGTGTCAAATAGAGAGGGAAAGAACAATAATCTACAATGTGTATGCCCGGAAGAGAGCTACCAGAGCCGACAAATCTTCTATCGAGCCTTGAGAAGGCAAATTGAAAGAGAAGCCAGGGAAATTTTGAGGCGATTGCAATAATATTTTAGATCACCTGAGAGACTCTGATCCTGTCTGCAGGGTTGAACCCAAGTTCACAACGCATGCCCTTTGTTCTATCAAATTTGGAGAGACGGCAGCCCAGGAGAAAAGGATATTTTATCATTGGTTCGGTTATAGCCAACAGTGATAAGCAACTTTGTCGTAGACTTCCAAGATTTGCTCGCCACAGACCATGGGTGCAGTGTGACTATCAAACATTTCAAATAATGTGCATCGGTGAAGCTGTGACCTTGAAGCTATTGGAAAATCATCAACCAACGGCCGGATAAACAACTTCAAGATGTTGAGAGTCCACATTTTTATGACTTTAGGCTAGGATTCGCCCATCCGTGGCAAAGATTCGAACGTAAGATGGCACGGGCAAAGTTGTGCAAAGGCCAACGTTCGACGGCTGCAATTCACAAGAAATTGTGGAAATTTTTCAAGGACCTCTACAAAAAGCAAACCACAACGAAATTTCCTGAACATGCCCCGTCACGGCTCACCTTTGAAGAAAGACACCGGCTTTACATTAAGTGGCTGCTAAAAGAGGGAGACGAAAAACTTGTAATTATCCTTCCATCTCATTACTAGCCACATCAATGAGGTACTCTCTTACACTCTGACCAAGAGATTGCTGAAGGTTATATCAGGCAAGATTGGATGATAGAAAGGATTCTTGCCCGAGCGTTGAATGGATGAGTGTGATGTCTAGTTCAATATCTTTATGAGAACCAAATGAGGGTTCAAGAGCTGCGCGAATATTTTACCATGTTGGATTTTCAGAAAGCGTATGCGTCTCACCAATACATCGGGGATTTGTTAAACCAAGTTGGAAGGTGTTTCAAAAATTTTGCTATCGCGGCAATCCAAAGATATGCCATCTATACACTTCACAGTTGGGCCACCTTTCCGTATGCAGAGGAGTAAGGCAAGGTAATCCTCTATCGCCCACACTGTTCGTGATAGTACTACTATTGAATCAACTCCTGGATACTATTGCTGGGATTTCCTTCTCAAAGGTTGTGGATTTTAATTTGAAGGTCCACGCTTACGCAGATGTTGTTGTATGCCTGAAAAATGAGCAAGACCATGTTAATGCGAAATGACTGAATGCTTTCAACATGTCTCGGGACTAACGAGCAATCTGCAAACTGTTATGTCGCACACCTCTATCGGACATACCCGACAATGCCATAACGGGACAGGCTCATCCGATCAGAAGAATTTGAAGTACTTGGGAGTGCTACTGCAAGGAATGGGCTGGGCCATAGAATATTAGAGGATAATCGACCAAATAGAGCGAAACTTTTTCATGAACTTGCCCATGCACACGAGGCTGTTGCCTCCAACGTTTACATCTTTTCAAGAATCCACTTCTTGGAGGCCCATGCCCGATGCCAGAAGAGATCATTGATCGCCTAATGAGATATATCAGAAAGAAGTTCCAAGCTGGCTCTTTAGGATTTGGCAAAGTCAGGATCCACTCCGGCCGTCTTGGAGGTCTGATGTAAAGCACCAGCTTAAAAGAACTCGCGCAAAGTGGAATTTTAACACATTCAGGCGCACTGGATACCCGTACTGCTACTTCCGAGCCTCCATCCAGAAGAAATAACAAACAGATTGGACCGAGAAAATGAGTACAGTGTGACCTGGTGTCGTTCCCTATTCTACCGTGAGCCGGATCGTTTCAGCATTGTGATCCGAAGCTATGGACGGAGGAAAGAGGCCAGATTTGCAGATGTATCTTTCAAGTTGGTTTGAGGTAGTGAGCACATTCACAACGGAGGTTCTCCCGATTCTTCGGATTACTCCAATAGTACCTGTCATTTGGACCAATTGGGAGGGAAATGAGGAGGCTATGCCTCACACACTACCGCGAGGTATCAGTGAGATCATGAGTAAGCTGTCGGATAAAAGAACCTACGAGACTGGCATACAGGATAAAACATTCCAGCATCGGCATTCCCGTTATACCGCGCGTCAGAGAATAACCCAATGATTTCCGGGACTTCTTGAGGATTACTGCCTATTTCTCTTGGGACTATATCACCGCAGGCAGCACCAAAAGGCGACCCGAAATAACCAAACAGAGGACAAACCATTTGCGCAAGACGCGAGATGCGCACTGTGCCCTCAGGAGGAGGAGTCTCTTCCACATTTTATCAAGAATGGGGAGTGATATTTCTCTAAACGACATGGATAGCCAGCTGAATCTTGATGATATCGTACATGGACATCTCCAGAGTCTGGCAACTCTCACCTGCTATAACTTTCTTCTCTCAAGTCTATTATTTGCGAGAGGCAAACGACCTGACAAGAGACATCTGTCGTCTAGAAAGTTGAGATAAGAGGATTGAAAAGGTTGAAAGTACATGATTAAACGGCGATCAACTTACAAGACGATTGCGCCAGCGCGTTTAGACCTCGGCGAGGGTATTACAATTGGTATCAAATTTTGGCTGGAGCTCACAATGGTAGCTTGGTTGTATAACT
Organism: Citeromyces siamensis; assembly: GCA_003706365.1. Lineage (NCBI taxonomy): Eukaryota > Fungi > Ascomycota > Pichiomycetes > Pichiales > Pichiaceae > Citeromyces > Citeromyces siamensis. The sequence goes on from PPLB01006079.1 coordinate 2,973, forward strand.
GGGTGATTTAATTTATCCTCTAAATGGAAAAACAAAACAAATTTCCCGGCCCGTGCTCTTGGTAGGTATTCACGGAACTTTTATTAGTGTCACATTTAGGGTAGCACCGCTGACCCCGGTGTTCCCAAGCCATTTGCCTCCAGGAATGTGATATGTTGGGGCGGAGGAGCAGTGAAAACTTTGCAGCGTACCGCCAAAATATCACTCCCAGTCCAGATGTTGCTAAGAGCGTTCTGACGTCAGCAGCAATGGTTAGATTTTTCATTTCGCTTACCCTGTTAGAGCTGGGTGTATATGTAGATGTGAATATCTCCTTTATTCCCTGCTCCTTGCAATAGTGTCCAAAGAACTAGTTTCTCAGTCCCATTTTCCGAGATGAGCATACGCACGGGCTTATCAAACTGGCGTTGACACATAGCATATTCACGAAAGGCGTTTACCTCATTCTTTCCATTAATAAATGAGATCCCGTGTAGTCACAAGTATACATAACATACAGGTTTCTTGGGGTTCCTGGGTCTCCTGTCACATCGGTGTTTACAATCTCGAAGGGTTGTTTCACCCTATAAAGCTCACGTGAGCCTTCAATTGCATCTGGTCTTCTCTCCTTACCAGCAAAACATGCATCACAGGGGGACTCGCAGAGGTCTTATATTTGCGCTGCTTTTATGAGACCTTTCGCAATTGTTTCCCTAAGTATGGATACGATAGGTGTCCCAAACGCTGAAATACGTTGATTCCATACTTGCGATCCTGTGGTTTGCGTTCCGATGACTTTTGCATTGCCAAAATCGTTCCCTCGAAAGATAGCTTCAGTGATTTGCAACCAAACGTAAGACACACTTTGCCGTTTCCCTGGGTCATCAGTTGACAATTTCATTCTATCAAGTCTTTCAAACTTAATAAAGCTCCCTCAAATTTTGGCGTGTGAAAAACTGTCACATCTTTATACGACTTGCCAAAACTGAAGAGATTTTCCAAAACCTCCACTTCCCCAGTTGGCCCACACAGATTTACATCAGTATCGGTGCCATCCACCTCTATGGCCATGGTTGAGTGATTTATCAACAGTAACATTACTCGCAGCCCGAGAGTCGATATAAGATCCAGCCATCGACGATTGAGCAGAATCAGAACGGTCTTATTGGCCGGCCTCCTTTTTTGCAAAGATAGCACTTTCCTGTGAACCCTTTCTCAATGTTTTGTATAATTACTGTTCCTGTGGGGATAGAACTCCAGCGGACAGCCTCATCCTTTTTGGAATTTTCTGCGTCCAAGTTGTATTAAGCCTCAATATTCTCAATCAGCTCATCGAGACTAACATTTCTGTTCAAACCTTGATGACAGCAAGAGATCTCAGTGTATGATCTAGAGAGGACATTCAGAATATAGTTCGGGATTCTTTGTTCGTCGAACTCACCAATGCTACTCCTGCGCTTCTCTGGGAGTACATTTACCGTCGCAGGAGCTTCTCCGGTTCAGTCTTTATAGGTGAGAGTCTGGAAGTGACGCTCTATCTGAACGGCCTTACGTGGTTTTCCAATTCGCTGCTAGAAAAGGTTCTCGATATTCTCGTACCAGGTTTCGTAATCTTCTTCCTTTCGAGGACAAGGCTCCTTTAGCGCATGTTTTGGGGTAGTCAAAGCTGAATTGGCACCATAACGGGGTTCCAGCATCCTCTTTTTTTGTGTAGGTAAGTAGCTGATTGTACTAGAAATAGGTCCGATGCCAAAATCAATGAGTGGCGTGATGTCCATCATCACCAGATGGCTTTCCACTGTTTTGAACAGATCGTCATACCATCCATTGATTGTGCATATTTCGACGGAACATACGTTCCTAGCCAAGCCTAACATCGTCATGCATGTCACACTAACTCTCACTAGAGTGAGGAGAATACAACACGATCCATTACGCATATATTCCTGTTGTTTTGTTTTTAAGACTTTAGCAGTAGTGCTTTATCAGTCAAATTTTGAATCCCTGGTGGAATTGACAGTGAGTTCGGAGAACGTTCAGCAAACACTTTCAATTGTATGCGCGGAAATGATAAGTACTCCTAGAGAGACGTTAACCAGAGAGCTGTTTTAGCTGACATCGGTTCCTTATAAAAAAGCGCAGCAGCTCATGCCAATGGATGGGCACTTTTCTGGAGAAGTGGTTCGATTGTTGACACCAGTGGTAAGGATACGAATCGTTTTGGATTTGTTTGAACCACATTTTCTTGCTTAGACCTGAAGTGCCCACTCAGGAGGATAGGGACTAGTTTCCGATTGACATGAAAATCACAAGAAAAAACACAGAGAAAGGTTGCAACGTTTGTTTCCGAAGACGAATAAACCTCGTGTTGTCATGCTGTTTAAGCTAATAATTTGATCTTTGTTCGCGTTAGTTAATGCCCGCTCCCCTTTGAAGGCAGAAGTAGTTGCTTGTGCACTGATACTCGTTGCGACTGCTCTTAATGAAACTTGAGGAGTCAGCTTGAGAAGATATGTCAAATCAAGACTTGACTAGACGACATATTCTAGGGGTTTGAGCCAGGAAAGCAAATCGCAGAGAGTATGAAACAGAAGAGGCAAATAAAAGCGACAATAACAGCACCAGAATAGACCCATATTCAAGGGACAAACAGGTCTAAGGAGAAAGTGAGATGCAGCTTGTATCCACACACCATGACCAACGTGTGCCTCTATTATTGCAATTGGTCTGTGTATGAAAAGAACCACTTTCCTGTAGATATTCCGCTTCAACATGTAACACATATTTTTTACTCTTTTATTCATGTGGATGCGTCGTCTGGTTCGCTCAAATGGTCAGACGAGTGGGCGGACCTGCAGAAGCCGCTGCCCTTCCGTTCCAATGGCAGCGGCAACGAGTTTGTGCTTCCAGATGCGAAAGGCGCAGTAGGCCAGTTTCAACAGTTGAAAAAACTGTTTCCTCATGTGAATTTACTGTTCTCTATTGGCGGATGGGGCCATGCAGCGGTGTTTCGAGAAATAGTGACTTGTGTGGAAAAGAGACACAAATTTGTGAAGGATTGTGTCGATGTATGCAGGAAGTATTCATTCCAGGGTGTTGATATCGACTGGGAATATCCCGAGAACGCACAAGATGCGGCCGATATGGTCCATCTTTTAGAGGAGCTGTACTGCGCCTTCAACAACGAGCTTATGATCTGTGTGGCAGTGGCCGGGTTCACAGAAAAGCTTTCTCTGTTGAACCTGAGACAAATGGACCGTTTCGTTTCGTTGTGGAATGTAATGTGCTACGACTACGCAGGCGAATGGAGTGGGCCCAACTACCATTCCAATTTATTCCCAAGCCGTGGCAGCCTTTCCGCAGACGAAGCCATCACGTACTTGAGGACGGTTATTGCGTCGGGGAAGATTCAGCTTGGGATGCCCAACTACGGCAAGTGGTTTGAAGGCTCCGCCAGTGGGGTAGTGGACGGCAAGCACCTTCCAGAGGGGCAGTTCGACTACAACGCTGTTTCGGCGTACGAGAATGAGGGCAGTCGACTGATTGTATTTGACAATATTGTTTCTGCACGTTTAAAAGCGCAATACGTCAGTGAGAGACAACTCGGCGGAGTCTTTTGGTGGGAATCAAGCGGCGACTGGTTTTACAACAAGATAGAGAGATCCAATTTATTAGCATTTCTCCACGCTACTACAAGATAGCATCCATGTTGGAGAAGACGTGTATCACCGCAGCTACCACTTCCAACATGAGACCAGAAGTGTCCGCTTCCGCTTCTGCAGAAACCTCGCGGAACAGGTTCGTGCCCACGCCGAGGTCTCCAGTCTTGTCCTCAAAGGGCATTTCGCTGTAAGAGCTGAGTAACTCGTCGGCACGGGCAAAAGCAGCGTCTCTTTGTTCATAAGTGAGGTCCACCAAAACATTCTCTAAAACGTTTGCTGCATAACACCCACAAACTAATGCTACTGACCTCAGGTACGGGTAGCTCACCGTGGAGGGGAAATATTTCTCGTTGAAATGCGGATCGAAATTTCGATCTACAACGAGCGACAAGACGCGACTGACCACCTGACGCTTTGCGCTCAAGTCGCTGATTGGGTGTGTAGCCATATCGAAAAGGAAGAAATTCTTACGTTCTGTTCTCAGCACCCCTTTGTCCACCAGACCCTTTGCGAGTCGTTCTCTCACCTGTTTGAGTTGATAGTTGATCTTCATGAGGTTCCACGTCTCACCAGAGAGCAGGTCGATCCAGTTGGCAACGCTCAAATGCGATTCATCCGATTTAATCAATTTCAGAGCTTCGTCCAAAAGCGTTTCGCCCGTCATTTTATCGTCAACCACTTGTACCAATCGATCTGGAAGCTCAAAGCGACGTCTTGCAGGGTCGTTCACCATCGCTATCTTTCCTCTAAGAGCCAGTTCTATCATTATCAATCCCCTCAATGCGTACGAGATCGAGTCGTTCCAAAACGACAAGTAACCCTCTCTGTCTTTTAGTCCGATCAGCAAAACGTCTTCCATGAGCGTTAGAAGCGGGGTTTTTTGCGTCGTCGCTGCCACAGCATCTTCTTGTGGGTCATAACCAATTTTATGAGACTCGGGCTCGGCAGAGCTCTCCTGTCTGGGCCCGCGACGTCTTTGGAGGTTGGACATGGTGTGTTGTTCCGTTGGGGTGTACACGACTTCCGTTTGTGGAGGCCCCGTGATGAAGTGATGAGGTTCGTTTGATTTTACGGAGTGGGAGATGACGTTATTTCAGAAAAGAGATCTTAGGAGAGTTGAGGAGTTGAAGCGTGGGTGAGATTGTTTCGTGGACTCGTGAGGCGTCTGCATACACCATGCAGGTCGAGCATCCCCTTAATTTTTGCAGAAGGTCTTGGTTATTCCTCTTGATTATTAATATTGCATCCTTCTTCTTTCGAACTTTCCCGTTAGAGTAGGATATGAAATATTATTATAGATTAACCAGAATCTAACCACTGGCCAATCGAGTGGACAATTTTCCCCAACATGAAAATGTAAAACTCTATGTGACGGGTCAGGAGCACAGTGTGCAATGGAAGCGTCTGATGGTTCGTTGTTAATGAGACTGCGAGCGAGATATTGTTTATGAGGGGTGTGTTGTGATATTCTGTCTATCAGGCTTCGATAAACAGCTTGAGAAAAAGTCTTGATCATAACGGACCACTGGCCTAGATGCTTTTGAATTGCTTTTTACTTAGATTTCCCATCTGCTGACGCATCCCCAAAAGACAGAAATGTCACTAAAAATCGACGGCCCGAAGCCACCATCCTCCCACTTAGAGGTCACCAAGAACGACTATTCTCGCGCAAGCGTGATGACGGGGAATCACATTCGTAATCAAAAGCGGAGTAACCGAAAACAATACCCTTTTCCTCCTAATTTCATTCGACATGCATCCTGATCGCAGCTGATCCACATTTCTTTCACCTTTTCGTTTTCATAAAAATCCAGAACTTGAATACACAACGCCTAATATTGATTGGCGTTTGTAGTTTTGGTATTAGATTGCTTAATACATCTGCTCCAACGCAGGTTTTGTCAGCCAATCTGCCACATGATAATTTCTCGTCAATTTGATAGGGTTAGACTGTCCGTATAAAACAATGGTGGATATTGACCGTTTCCTTTCAAGAAACGTATAGCGTGGCGTACCCACCGTGTTTCGTTTAAAACCATTACCAATGCGATATATTCTGATTCAACAGAAGATTGCGTCGTGAGCTTTGTTCTCTCCTCCTTCCGGGATATCGGCCCTCCCTGCCTCATATATACGAAAGGTTTCGGTAGATTAACAGAGGAGAGTTCGAATATCGCTCCATAATGTCCATTCCTTTTTTCCCACTACGCCGTTTGATGCTATGAGTAAGAAGATGTCAAAATCTGTCTAATTCCCTCATGAAATCATGATCTCGAAGGTTTCGGTATTCTCCTTCGTTGTCGCCCAGAATGTTCTTGACAGGATGACCAGACTGGGCTTTTACCAAGACGACATAGTCCTTGAAAATTTCGAAAATATGCAAGATATCAGCTCAACCACGTTTGTTCGTGACCCATATGGGACGTCAGTAATAAGGATTTTGGCAATACTCCAAAATCTGATACTTTCAGTTTCCGTTTGGTGAGAAAATGATACGGTGAATCCTGGACCTTCTGAAAAACGCGCTTACGGATGTAATTAAAATAACCTCCGCTTCCTTCCAGAAGAATGATGACTTGTTGGCGGCACAAAGGAAGGTCCGTACATCTCCTACCAGCTTGTAGTTGAACCGTTAAGCCGGGGAGTTACTGTGCGGACGATAGGGAGTGCTAAATTGTCGTTCGATTCGGGGATTCGTGGACGGGTACGGACGTGTATCCATTGCTCACGGAAGAAGCGATGACGGATTAAATGTGGTTCACTCTGGACGATGGAAAGGAATTTGAATGTATACCGCTGGGAATTCTTGTGGCGAATACCGATGGTGTCACCATGCAGTGCGATCATAGGAGCCGTTGCGAGATGGGCATGGCGTGATCTCCTCGGTGCGTCCGCACACGGGCGTTGCGTTCGGAATGCGTGGGTTTGGTATTGCGGAGTTGTCCCTTGAGAGAGGAGAGTAGAGTGTCGTTCTTGTCCCAGAATTTCGTTGGAGTTTTTTGGTCTGAAGCGTTATGACCGAACTGGACTGTAGGATCCCTGCAATCTTGGGTACCAGGTATTTTCCAGTGGGATGTTAATGGTAATATAAGCCATCTCATGCTTGCTCCGATGATTATGTTTCATCGACGGGGAGTAAAATACTCAAAGGAGCAAAGTCATGAAGTAGCGAAAGTACACCGGTGGCACAGACCTCTTCCCATTGTCGGCGACGACTCTATGTGCCCTCTTAGGACACCGATCATTGATGGTAATTGCGGAGATTGCTCACTTGTTTCTTCTCAGCGATATTTTCAGCCACAGGCACTGTTCGGCTGCATGACCGTACCTATGACAAGAGGAACCGTTTCTTGAATTTCCTCTCTTTCTGTTGGCTTGCGGGTTGTTGTCGCCCTTTTGCCGCATGGATTTTATAGCCTCTTTGTACCGATAGTTGGTCGCGAGCTCATCACGGATATAGTCTCGGGTAGAACAGATAAAGATGTTGACTACGGTGCGAAGGTCCACCTTGAGCTCGGGTGAGCTCGTTCCACAGGCGGTTGAACCATGAGAAGGAGGTAGTGGGGTGTTCACTGTCGTGGCAGGTGTTTTTTCCGTGTCTTGGAGAATAGATCCCGGGAATCGAAGTCTAAGGAGTTCATCCTGATGTAGTTGGCAAATGTCTTTTTCGCGTCGTTCAGGTACGAGGATTGAAAAACATCGCTGAGGGTCGAACTCAGGAGGTACAAGACAGCCCGCTCCTTTGTGGGATTCGCCTGGTTCAAGAGGAGTGAGTTCCAGGGCCTTGTTTGTGTGTGTTCGGAACGGTACAACCAGTATATGTGATTACTAGCACCAGCATGCCAATTGTCTTAGAGTCGGTTTTCCCTATTTGGGAGAAAAGTCAAAAGTGGCGTAGTAATATGGGATGTCTTTGAGAGAGTTATCCAGCAAAGGGTTCGATCTGATATCGGGATCAAATAATTCAGCATTGTGCCGGCAGCAGAAGTTTCCGATACTACCATATGAGATATTTGATGTACTTGTTGTCCCAGAGCCCTCATTAAGAGCGAGTGTGGACAACTTGTCATTAATGGCGTCTGTCGGTGTATTGGATCAGC
>PPLB01006080.1:0-20228 GCA_003706365.1 Citeromyces siamensis
AAAGACTTTGCCCGTTGTAGGTGCTTCTTGTGTTTCGGTCGTTTTCTGGTATTGTAAGAAATGCTGTTGGTATGGTGAATTTTGCGCCGGCTGCTGGCTCGTAGACCCGCGCGACGACGTGCTACGCTTACTCTTGTCGTCCTCCCTAGGCACAATGTCGATGAGAAAGTCAAACATATCTGATTTTTGGAGCGCAGCAGCTATATCGCTTCGTTGAAGAGTCCTGCGCTTATTTTCCTCAGCGTGGATCCACGCACGCATCGTGAGCTCCGTGATGAACACGTCGCACCCTTTGGCAAATAGAATCGGCGCCTCCGCAGATATCATGCGCACCTCGTCATCGGTCTTCATAACTTTTTTAATCCGCGCCAACGGCAGCTGGTGGTTTTTAAAATCGTGCTCGTCGTTCTCGATCGAGTTGATCGTGTCTTGCCAGTATTGCATCAGCATATTCTTGTGTTGCCCCGTGAGTCCCTGAGCAACGTTCTGGAACGCTCCTCCATCATTACCATCCTCCCCTTCGTCATCATCGTCATCGTCATCGCCGTCGTTGTCTTCGTGGGTATCCGTACGGTTACGCCTACTGCCGCACTCTTCTTCGTTTCGCGACGCCTCGTCCCGCGACGCCTCTTTGTCCTCGCGTGGGTAACTCAACTCGGTCATTTACCCGCTATCTTCAGACTCAGATATACACACCCGCGTGTACTTCTTGGCCTGCGCCCGATTCTCGTAATAACAGCGATGCCAACTGCCAACCCGTTCCAGTCTTTCAAACCATCGGACCACGCCAGACATAGGCAGACGTTTGACGAGTTGTATGGCGAACCGGAGAATTTTCTCGAGATTGAGGTGAGTTCCTTTCTCTCTATGAACGCGCGCGCGCGCTAACAACAGGTGAAAAACCCCATTACCCACGGCAGTGGGAACTCCATGTACACAGACTACGAAGTTGTGTGCCGTGTAAGTACAACTACCTCCGTTTGCTAACAACAAGACAAACATCCCCGCGTTCAAAAAGAGGGTTTCAAGCGTGCGCCGCCGCTACTCTGATTTCGACTCTTTTCGCAAAATCCTCGAAACAGAGTCTTCGAGGGTGGTTATCCCGAAACTGCCTGAAAAATCGTTTCTGAGCGGCAACCGCTTCAATGACGATTTCATAGAGGAAAGGAGGAAAGGCCTACAACATTTTCTCACAGTAGTGGCGGGTCATCCGCTGCTACAGACAGGATCCAGGTGCATGACCCATTTTGTCCAGGATCCCCACTGGGACAAGCACCGGTACATGTGAGGGCATCCATACATCGTTACTGAAGAAAACGCGAGAGGAAAATTTGCGTACGAGTTACAGATGTGCAAGAAAGAATACTTGTGTTTGGGATAGCCCATCCATACACCACAATGGCGAAATTTTACCTGGGAGAAAAGGCGTAGATCGTTTTCTCACACTCGTGGTGGATCGCAGATAGGATCCAGGTGCGTGACCCACTTTTGTTCCAGGAGCCCCACTGGGACATGCAACTGTTCATGTGAGTCACCTCCATACACCGTTCGTGTGAAAAATAGTTGCTCTAGAAAAAGCATTTAAACAGTAGCAGTCGCATATGAGCTACAGGTTGTCCGCGTTTGCCAATTGCAAAAAAATTTTGTCCCACAGTTTGCGCACACATCCGTACTCTTACCAATCCAGAATGAACCTGCTGACAATTTCCAACTCCATCAAGGAAGGGCTTTCCAAGCACGGAATCATCCCCGACCTCATCCCAAACAAGAATTTTGTACCCAAGGGACTGCTAGTCATCTCGTACGGCAAGGATAAAGAGGTTGTGATGGGGAACACACTCAAGCCAGAGGAGACTCAACACACACCGCAGGTGGCATTCACCCTCAACGTAAACGACGAGACAGACTTGAAAATCGACGATACAGATCGCTTCACACTGGTGGTGACGGATCCTGATGCCCCGAAAAAGGGCGATCCGTCGTTCTCCGAGTTCTGCCATTACGTTGTCAAGGACCTCAAACTAAACAGCACAAAAGACTTTAGCGTGGAAAACCTCACCACAGAGTTGTCCCTGAAAGACGGTATAGAACTCGTGCCGTACATGGGACCCGGTCCTCCTCCAAAAACAGGACTCCACAGGTATGTGTTTATGCTTCTCAAGCAGAAACCAGGAATCTCACCTGCTGCCCCTCCAGGTAGACCCAACTGGGGCACAAACGTGCCCGGTCAGGGCATAAAAGAGTACAGCTCGAAATACGCACTCGAGCTGCTGGCTGTCAACTTTTTCCTGTCCAAGAACAAGACGCAATAGGCGTGCACCAATGTATATCATTTTGAAAACTAATATCTTTTTCCTCTCGTTTTCCCTCTCTTTTTCCACTCTTCATTCTGGACGTGCACCACCCAATTTGTGTGCTTGCCCTGAAAACTATCGTAATGTCCACCTTCCAGGACCAGATAGATGGCCTCAATACGGCGAAAAGCGTAGCAGTCGATCAGCCCAATCTTTTCCCTGAAGTCCTGAAGAAGCTCGCGCCCATTTGCCATCGCGCCGATCTGTCTTTTGGTAAATGGTTTGTTACGGAATTTCTTTACGACTCGTTTTGTAACCCAACTTGTTGCCTCACCCGTGAAGCGCAGGTGGAGAATGCTCCTTCGGTTCTAGACCCGCTATGCCATTTGGTTACAAAACAGGACCAGCTCCTCTTTAAAAGCTGCGTCGAAATGGCCACCCATCTCTACCCGCTGGTGTTTGAGTATTTAATTACCCATCCGGAAGGCGTCGCCTACTGGACTCTGTTGACTAAGCTTAAGGGAGAAATTATCAATAAGCTCAGCACCTCGTTTCCTCTGCCGAGCTATAATATGCAGACCGATTTGGAAAGGTCCACCAATTGCAAATTTGCCATTCTGCCCTTTGTCGCACGTGTCGTGCAGGTGAGTCTCCCTCTACCACCTAAAGATCCTCGGGCCCGCAGGGCAAACAACGAGGATGAGAGTAATAGTAACGATATGTCGCTGTCGCAGGTGCCCAAAGATCACCCTTTCCTCGAGAAATCGCTCGAGGCAGAGGGCGAAGGTTTGCTCGATATGATGTTCAACCTCGTTAACGAGGGGATCCTTATCACCACTTCCATATTCACCACATTGTTAACGTGCGTCATCACGTTATTGAAAAAACGCCCGAGGCACGTTTACAATAAGCTGATAAATTTCCTCTTATCGTACGATCCTGCCACCCAGTGGGACCCAAAATTTGAGAAGAATGCGCTCAAACAGAAACTCGTGCGCAGGTTTAACGACAGGTTTATAAAGATAATGATCGGCTTCCTGCTTAACAAAAACTTTATCAAAGATCCCAATCTCAAGGCTAATCTCCAAAAGAAGCATGGTCATCTCACTGCCAAGGGCGAGGAGCAGAAGAAAAGAGGCATGTTGGAACACGAGGAGCACGATCACAAGAAGCGCAAGACAGTCGATCCCTCTTTACAAGAGCCCATCTATTTCTACAACGAAAATCCAGTCGCCACGGATTATAGATATTCGTCGCTCTATTCGCTTATTGACCCAAGAGACACTCTCAACACGTTTGACCTTTCAGGGATCCCGCAAGAAATCCTCGCGCTGATGGTGGTCAATGCCATTCAATCAACCGATTTTACCAGACTGAAAACTGGTTTGGAAATCATTTTCAACAGATACAAAGAGCTAGCCTCTAGACCGCAAAATGAAAAAGACGAAACGATAGAAAAAGATGACACAGCAGCGCTGGAAGATGTTGCACACGACACTTACAAAGGAGAAACGGTATTTCAACTGCCACCACCCCCATCTCTATCGGCTAAAGAAAAGAAGCGTCACATTTCAAGCATCTTGGAACGGTTTATGAAGTTGGCCAATCAGGATTTTAAGGCGGTCTCCAACAACCCGACAAATGACAACGCTGCTGAAAATGAACTAACCAAAGTGGCCATAACGAACTGGCAAACAGATTCATGGCTCGTCTTGTTAACACGTCTCGCGACTCGAGGATTGCACGATCAAGAACATCACTTTAGCGACTTGATCAGAGAATCCATCTTTGGTTACTTTGCCGATGACATTAGAGCCAGGATCGACGTTGTAATCGAGTGGCTCAACGAGGAATGGTACAACGAGTTTGTTCAACATAAGGAAAACGGTGCACCAGTGTACACATTCTGGGCTGGGAGAATCTTGGACATTGTAATCCCATTCCTCGATGCGAGCGACAGGAAGATTTGTATTCGGTTACTATCGGACTTGCCCTACCTGAACGAAGAACTAGTCACGAGAATCCGTTCGCTGTGCCTCGACCCTATCAGGTTCCAACTCGGGTTCCAGTCGCTTCAGTTTCTGATCATGTTTAGACCACCAGTTAAAGAAGCATGCATTCAACTATTGAAGAGTATGTACCAGGGAACAGAAGCTGAAGATCTAAAAGCCGAATGCTTGAAATATCTTCGGAAATACTGCCCACACGAATTCCCCACCGCGTCATAATAAACCCTGCCTTTTCAAATCCAAGTAGTCCTTCTCGTTCATGACATTACCTTGATCGTCTTCCACTTCCACAGTACTCTCCCGGAGAGCTTCCCTTTGCCGCTGTTGTTTCTTGGTGCCTTTCCACACTTGCTGTGCTTCTTCGATACTGGTGATCCCTTTCAAGATTTCCCTGTTGTCGGTATCTATTCCAACGCACTTGAGTCCACGCACATGACGAGGTTCGAAAAAATGTGCATTAAACGCTTTCCTGCCTTGGTACTTGTGATTCCCACAAATTTCACATTTGAACTCGGCTGACAGCCCTTGCATCTTCCATAGCCAATGCGGTATTGGGACGCCATCCGGTCCGATTGGCAATTTCGACGGGTTTATCGAGACTTGGGTCCGCTCGTCGTCAGACTGTTCCTGGTCAGACTCATCTTTCCACTCATCCTCATCAGACGACTCTTCTTTCGACTCGGATTCCAGCATTTTTTCACGAACAGTTAGCTTCTGTCTCCTCTCAATTTCCCGTTTTGTATCTAATATCACCTGTTTCAACGTCGCTGACATTTCCTTAACGGTATTCTCCAACATGAAAATTTGTTTGAGAGTATTATCTGTTTTGCCCTGGCCCAACTTTGCCACATTCTTGATATGCTTTTTCCCGTCAAGGTGAGCCCTGAAAACAGACTCCTTGGCAAATGTCTTTTCGCAAGCCTGACAGTACAAGTCACCAGCAGACTTGGATCCCTCGGTGTCCCACTTTGATTCGGCTTTCGAACTTATGTTATTCAAAATCGTTTCAGGCTCTTCTAGTGGGAAAGCCTTGACGAAAAAATCATTTAGATACCCAGACAAGTGTTCGAGGTACTCGCGGTACTGTGGGTTCGTTTTGTCTGCCAGAAAAAGTTCCGCAAACTTTTCTACGTAAACAGCATAACCTATCTTGTCGTTCTGTAAACTTATCCACTCGTTATGAAAAGGTATGAGATCGAGAAACTTGCCGTGGTTTTCCTCTTTTGAAAACATATGGCTCAGAGACAAGTCAGAGCAAAAAGAGGATAAAATACTCATCTTTGCATTCGCATCCTCCGCTACTCTATTTTTTTCATTGCTCCCCATCTTGTAAATAAGAGTTATATCGTTCAGATCCGCCATATTGTTCTCAGTTTTTACACGTTTAATAGCCCTGTCAAACGACTCGAAATTGCGATCGCTATCGTCCAGCTCATCAAGAAGCGCCGGATCATTTACAAAAGATTTCAAGTTTCCGGTCTGTCTTTGGTACTGTTGCAGAAACCTCTTTATTTCGTGCTGCTGCAAAAGAGTCTGCTTGTGCGGTCGTTTCCTGCCTCCAAGAATACCGTGTGATTTGACAGACCGAGGCCTCCAGATCTCTGGATCTCTCTTGATCCTTTCCACAATGGCTTGTTCTATTCTCTCCAGTTCTTCACAGACGATCTGCTGCCGTTGGAACATATGTATATTGACGGAAATATATTATTTGTTATATTTGTGTCATTTTTCGTCGGCCAAAATACCAGAGAAGGTATAGAAAGTTTTCCAGAGATATTTAAGTACTGAGCGTAACTAGTCAGGAATACACTGCTATGCCAGATGTTGAAGTAGAACGTATAGCTTCAAATGCATCCATATCAAACGGGTACTTCGGCACCATATCTTAGATATCGTCAGACCGGGACGGACAATATCCCCGATTCTGGAACCTCAAATTGGTTGGGGATGTCCGTTACTGCGAGAGTCAATGTGTTACTGATAGATGTATTCTGAATCACATGTGATGAGATAATCATTAGGCTTTTGGCATCTTGTTATACGTGGTGATTGGTGGATTCAATCGAGGAACCAATACAGCGTTCTGTCACAAGAAGCCATTTTTGATCGTAAAAAATGGGACATTTCTTGGACCTGAAGAGATCATGTTTTAATGATGAACCCAGAGAAAAATTGAGCCATTGGAAGATTAATTGTCGATATACTGTTGATGCATTATTCGACAATGATTTCTAATAAATCGATCGGCGTTTATTAGACCAGCATTAGTCCGAATTGTTCTCTAAAAGGGGAGTAGAAGTCACTGCTTTTTCACTAGCTGATTGGAAGGATGTCGGTAAGCAATCCTGCTCGTAACTGAACAATTGGACTATGCTGCAGCATCCGAAAAGGCGGAATAAAGTGGTGGGACCATATCATAGCGGAAGGAGTCCCAAATACGGTTTTGGTGTAATACATGGGGAATCCAACATGCTTATCTTGTTGGCGACTGGGTTTTATTTTTCAACCCCGCAATGAAAAGACATGAAATGACTATCAGGTATCACTACCTGCATGCATAATTAAAACAACTGAATCTAACAAGACTGGCTGAAATTCATCCTCGAGACCACAATGAGAGATGGCTCTGAACTAAGGCAGGCTATTGTTTCTGATCGAACTAAAGATTCGATAACCAAATTCAAAAGATGAAAACTCCAACAATGACCGTCACATCGGGCTTGTTATCTTCAGGGGAACAGCAAGAAGTAGTAACCATTGACTTTTGCACCGGAAAACCTCATTGCGAATAAAAGTCACGCTTGAGAGCAAATCAAATCTTCTGTCCATTAATCTCGTAATCTCATACTGGTTGATCCGGAGCTGAATACACTGCGGCTCATCACATGGCATCTGCGATAGAAAAAGATCTTGCCTTTAACGTCTGCTCATAGAGTCTTTGGCAGAGTGTCTAGATCTCTCTATGACGACTAATATGGTGGATTCCAAGCATTCACTTCGCAAACTGCTTATTGGGGTACTGCAACTGAAGGATGGACAATGTTCCAATTATACGCTGTCCATTTCCGTTCCACCTTCTGCGTAATATCGTTGTCCACATAGGACGTTTACACATCTATTACAAGGCTGTGGTTACAGTCATTGTCTGGGCATTGACGAGCAGAATAGGAGGTAACCCATCGCACCAGAGATCCAAGTTCTCGACGTAATCTAGACTATCTTGCTCAGATTTATGACACCCAATTGCAGGCGTAGGGAGGGTAGAAAAAATGACAGCGCTTTTGGAGGATGTTTTCAGCATCAGGTGGTTCAAAATTAGATGCTGTGCTTTTGCCGGGATTTCGTCGAATGAAAACTCGAGCTTTTCACCTTCCTCATCGGATATAAAAGAACCAGCACCGTCGGCTTCTATAGGTGCTCCGCCCTTGAAGGGATCCTTCCATTCTTTGGACAATGACGATTTTTGCTTACTGTGAGCTTCGGGCAGGAACATTATCGACGGCTGATCCCCAGAGGCATCCTCAACTACATGAGACTGAGGAATAGCTACCGACGAGAAGTTGGGTTTGGACGCAATTCTCCTAGGAGGGTCTTTCCCATCTTTTGCGAACAAGCTCGTGGTGGAGCCCCTCTCGGAGTCCTTTATTCTGTACGGCCTTCTCTTTGTCGTGGAGTCAAGAGATCGTTGAGACGCAGTCTTATTGATTTTGGGGCGCGGTTTTTCAATCCTGTCAGATCTTATCGTATTCGCACTGCGTGTGGACCGCGTCTCAAAATCTGACAAAGAGTCGTCGTAACCGTCGTCAGAAAAACTGATATCATCATTCTGCAGATGACCTGCTGTCATATTCAACGACACTCCCATCCTTTGGATATTGGCCATAGTGAACCGTCTTCTTGGTCGCCTTCGAACTCTCTCAAGAGCCTGAGGGTTTATCGACATGGTGCGACGCGATTTGCTGAGTAACATCGCTGCCGAACTGTCTTTACGGCCTTCTTTTACGCAGTTCCACCACTCATCTTGGCTCAGCACTTTATCCACCTTCCTATTCGCGCGGTCATTGTTGATCCCCTTTGTGATATAATCATAAATGGGGAAACCACCTCCGCTGAGACAAAGAATCAACACTTCTGCCTTTATACGCAGAATTTCAAGCAACGATAATACCCTCAAACGCTCGTCCTCGATGGCGTCCTCAAACTCCACAAAGACGACAATACGTAACTTGTGAGTCCGTTCCCATGCAGGAACAGTTCGCAATATGGCACCCAACTGTAAGATGAGAGTGTACGTATCAAAGTTAGTTGTCAGCGCAGATTTGACACCAGCTTCATCGACAATCTGTGCACTCATTTGAATCGGATACAAGTCGATGTACTGTTTAGCATCGTATGATAGTCTCGCAGAGTACTTTGTAGGGAGATGCAGCCGCGGGAACCCTTTGGCAACGGCAACGTTGCTTTCGAGAATCAAAAGATCTTCGATAATATGGACCCATTCTGTCAGACTGATTTTTTGTTCACTTCTACAAAAATCTGTAGGCAAAGAGTCAACGTCAATCGTCACCTGATCCCTGTACTCCGAGTGAGAGCTTTCCAGTCGCTGGTCATTAACCTTGTTGGATACAAGATTACAATCTGGGCTGTTCTTCGAGTAGTAATCGCTGAGGTTGAAGAACCCCAAAACGCATATATTTGGCTTCATCCCTCCAAGCCCGCTTCCCAAAAACACGTTACGAACCCCCCACGTAATGGTTGGTCCGAGTCCAATCTGGGTGAATGCTTTTATCTTGCTTATTTCCCGCAACTTAGACCACGCAGCAGTCTGTCGCTTAAACTCCGCGTATCTATCTTGAAAAGTTTCGGACACTATAACATGTCCCAGAACATACAGTCCGCCTTTCTTGAGGTGATTGCAGAAATTCATCAACTTCCAACTGGTCCGTGGGTTATCCACGAGTAGCAAGATCTGTGGTCTCCAGTACTTGACATTGTCCTGTCTGAGTCGAAGCAGGTATTTTCTCACCTGGTGATAAATCAATGACTGTGAGACGTCCCCCCACTGTTTTGGAGGGCACACATAGTGAATAACTAGAATGAGAAACATGAGGAAAATGACAATCAAGCATGCAGACATCCCATCAACGATAAACATCGCGATCCCACAAAACAATGCACCAGCACCAGCAGTTGCCGTGCTGAAGTACCTGAAGCTGGGTCGAAAATTGGGTGCCGAGCCTAATTTCAAAAGGAAACACGCAAGGTTGGTGACAATGAACGTCATGAGGAAAGCCATAGTGATCAAAGTGGCAATTTGGTTCACATTGGCGAAAAGAACAATCTGGGTCAGTGCCCACGTGAACAGGATACCATAAACCGGGTCATCTGACTTTCCGTGTCCTTTTGCAAATATCCCGAGACCCGGGATGATGGCATCGATGGCGATGGCTTGAAGCACTTTTGCAGACCCAACGATCCCGACAACGACAGAGAAAAGGGCCGTGCTAAACTCGCCGAGTAGAATCAATATCTGGCTTAAATTGACTGACTGTACAACTTGGACGTCCTTGTGAAGTAGATCTCTCGGGATGGACGAACCCATGGCGATAATAACAACAGCGTAACATGAGAATGTCAACAACAGCCCCCACAAAGTCCCCTCGGGAATAGCTTTGGATGGTTTCCTGAGGTCACCACTCATAGACGCTCCTGCGAAAATACCGGCAGTAGCAGGGAAGAAAATGCCAAACATGCTCCTGAAATTTTCCTTGTGCTTACTTTCAGACCCGGCTGCGCCGCGAGTGAAATGGGGAAGCATATTTTCCTTAAGCGTTTCCCATGAGAGTCCCGTGTAGAAAGCGTCAAACTCAGGAATTTCGAATGGTTTGACAAAAATTGCAGACACAGGAATAGAAATTATCGCACAGAGGAGGATGAAAAATAAAAGATTCCCAGCCTTTGACACGGTTCCTGCCCCTACCAAGGCAATAGCGGTGCAACAGAATAGCAGGATGGTGGAGTATAGAAACTGAAACCAATATCCGCTCTCCAATAACGGGAACAGCAGACCGTTATCGCGGCCCAAGTTGACCAAAAGTGGTTCTACAAAACCAACAACATTCAGCGCTGAATTGAGCATCTGTCCGATGTAGAAGATGATGCCGATGGCACCTCCAAACTCTACTCCCAAACTTCGAGAGATCATGTAGTAAGCACCCCCTCCACGCACTGTTCCGTTAGTGGCGATTGCGGAAACAGACATTGTTGTTAGCAGGTTGATTCCGTAGCTCATCAACAACAGGGCGAACGTACCGAGCACACCTGCTTGACCGATGATGAATCCGAACCTGAGGAAGAGTAAAATGGAGAGCACATTCAGAGCCGTAGGAAGGAAAACTCCGTTAAAAGTTCCAAGCTTATTCTCCTGCTGTTGTTTTGATTCTCGTTTCTCTATAGAACCATACGAGCGCGGCTGCCGGTAGAGGCCTTGCTCCATTATATATATATATATCACGTTCACTTGCATCCTTCTGCTGCAGAATTTCATGCTGAGTGCAAACCAGACCCAGTTTTGACAGAAAATTTTCATAAAAACATTATCTATTAACCGTTTTTGTGCCTCCTGTCTACTTGGACCTCCGTCAGAAAAGAGAAACAAAAAATACTTCTGGTAGGTTTTCTTTCCGATTTCGTACAAACGTTAGCGAGCGGGGCTATCACCCAGGTCGTTATTGTTTCTGATGGGGGTTCTACTTCAAGTTCCCTGAATATTGCTGTACTCTTTGTTGACAAACCTGGCAAAGTCATGATATCTGTAGGACGAAGGAGAGATGCTCTTGATGCTCGCGTCCTCCCTCGATCATGTTTAACGCTATAGAGGACCATTCGTACCCTCAGCTTGAATTTTAAAGTATATTCGTCCGTAATGGTGATTTTACATCTACAATAGATGATTACTCGTGAATAAATATTGCTTTCGTAAAAATGATGAAAACACTTGTTCCAAAAAAAAAAAAAGGAAAACAAGAGCGGCGCCACCATGAAACTATTTTCGGAGAAAATAATCATCTACTTGTTGAAACACTCTAGACCTCCTTTTAGTATAATGAGGTAGCGTAAGAAGATGTCTTTAGGGTTAGCGATGTAAGGATGTGATGGTACCAGATCTAACAGCAGAGGAGAAGAGGCGAAAGCGTCAAGAGAAACTCGCTGCATGGAAAAAGAAAAAGACACAGGAAGCATCAGGACGACAAAAAGTCACCCTGAAACAGGATTTTGGATCAAAGAGACGAAAAAATCTTTTTGGAAAAGTGAAAAGCGTCAAGAGAATTGCAAATTTTGAAGCAGACGAAGCAGCCGATGCCCATATGGTGAAAATCAGGCAATCTCAGAGCTACCAAGATGAAGAAAGTGGCGAAGAAGACCCGTTGGATGCTTTTATGGAGAATATGACGGACTTTACTGAAACGACGCCCGATGCGATCGAGAATGACGACGAGCCCATCGAAGAGATCGTGGAGGAAGAAGTCGACGATGCTTCCCAGATGCTGGATAAGCTGAAAAACAAGCATAAAAAGGAAATTCCTGCTCTCCCGCCTAGCACCGATCCGTTCCGAAAGTCATTTTATTCGGGCCCCGAAGGTGACGTGGACCAGAACAGCATCGCATTAGTGAGAGAAGTGGAAAAGATCAAGGTGAGCGGGGATAATGCACTTCCCCGAGTTGACTCATGGGCTCAGCTGGGACTTCCCTCGCAGATGATGGATATCATAGACGACCTGGAATTCAGAACACCGACAGGTATTCAGTCGGAAGCGCTACCTAACATTATGTCTGGGAAAGACATCATCGGGATTGCCAAGACTGGGAGCGGGAAAACGCTGGCGTTTTTATTACCAATGTTTCGTCAAATCATTGACCAGCGACCGTTGGTTAAAGGGGAAGGCCCGATCGCAATTGTATTGACCCCAACACGGGAGCTTGCGATGCAGATTTTTAAAGAATGCAGACCTTTTCTAAAACGGTTACGGCTGCGTGGGGTATGCGCATACGGCGGATCTCAGATAAGCCAGCAAATTGCCGAGCTGAAAAGAGGAGCTGAAGTTGTCATTGGTACTCCAGGGCGCATGATTGACCTGCTTGCTGCCAATGGTGGAAGAGTCACGAACCTCTGCCGGGTGACATATCTGGTTCTTGATGAGGCTGATAGGATGTTTGATATGGGGTTTGAACCACAGGCCATGAAGATTGTGAGCAATACGCGAGCGGATCGGCAGACTGTTTTATTTTCAGCCACTTTCCCACCCAAGATGGAATCACTGGCAAAGAAGATCTTGTCGCACCCTGTGGAGATTCAAGTAGGCGACCGGAGTGTTGTGAGTGACCTGGTTGACCAGGAGGTGGAGATCGTGACTGATTACGAATCCAAATTCACGCTCTTGCTCTCTATTTTGGGATCTTTCCGCCAGCAAGATCCCGAAGGGAAGGTGCTGATATTTGTCGAAAAGCAAGACTCTGCCGATTTCTTGTTATCAAAACTGCTCACCAGAGGCTACACATGTCTTTCTCTACATGGCGGTAAAGACCAGATCGACAGGGACAGTATCATAAGCGATTTCAAGTCAGCGGTAGTGGACACCTTGGTGGCCACTTCGGTCGCGGCACGAGGTTTAGATGTGAAGAACCTCAATTTAGTGGTCAACTACGACGTCCCCACTCACGTGGAGGACTATGTTCATCGCGTTGGCAGAACAGGAAGAGCAGGAAAGAGAGGGCGTAGTGTCACATTTGTCTTACAGGATGAGGAGAAAGGTGCGACCGATGTGTGTCGGGCGTTAGAGATGAGTGGCCAACGTGTTCCGCGCGAACTGGACGAGATTGCTCAAAGGTTCAGGGAGAAAGTCAAGAGAGGTCACATGAAGTACAGCTCTGGCTTTGGTGGGAAAGGTTTGGAGAAATTGGAACAAAAACGCGAAACAACACGAGACTTGGAATTGCTCCAATGTGGGCCAGACGTGGATATCGAGCGGAAACGTACAACCGCGAACCAGGAAGATGGCGAAAGCGAGTCCACAGAACCAACAGAGACAGGGTTCGACGTGGCTTACGGGTCGCAATCCAAGGGTCCTGACGGAACAGAATTTTTCGCTACAATCCAGATTAACGACCTCCCACAGAAGGTAAGGTGGATGATAAGCAATAAGGAGAGTGTCACAAAAGTTGTTGAAGGTTCATCAACTTCCATCACGACAAAGGGGCGTTACTACCCTGAAGGAGCCAAACCAACTAAAGATGACCCAAAGCTCTACCTTTTAATAGAAGGCAGTTCCGAGGTCAGTGTTAAGAAGGCTGTGTCGTTGTTCAAAACGCTAATGGTGGAAGGCATACAAGTAGCTTCTCAGGAAGAGCGCCGACCGGGCAAGTACAAAATCACCTAATTCATTTCATATCGTTTTCTCGAATGCAAAAGCCATGTACAACTGCATGGCTTCTTTTTCCTCTCCTTCGAGGCCGTAGCTACCGTCACTTCTTCTCATGCCATTTAACAAACGCGGACTGAGTTTTTTGATCCAGGTTGGGATCTCTTCCATGAACAGTTCTGTAAATGTCTTTTTATAACGCAGCTCCAAGTTGTACTCTTCTGCAAGAGCCCTGAAAGCTTCAAAAGGTACCACATACTCGGGAACGTCTTCCACGGCGTCTTGCAAGAAGTAGTTGTAAACGTGGCCAAAAGGCGGCCTGAACACGCCATCGCTCGGGGGGTCTTGTTGAAACGTTATGCTAAACAGAGAATTTCCCCAGCTTCTTTCACCAGGCTTGAGGTTCTTTACGTGGTCCTTGATATAATCTGAAGAAGGTATGGTTCCCAAGAATACTCCACCGGGTCTCAATGACTTTGAAATGTTGGTCAGCATTGTCCTCACTTTCTCCTCTGTTTCAAACCCGTAATGCAGACAAAACTGCATAGAAACTGTATCGAGAGGGAACTCGACCTCTGGGAAGTTTGTCAGCAAATCTGGGATCGGCGTACCAAATCCATCGCCCGCCGTGAAAACCACCTGGAAAGATGGAGAACTCAAATGCTGAAATCTCCGAATAGCCTCCTTTATCGCCTCCTCGGAGAGATCTATGCCGATGTACTGGCCAACTTGGCCCATGTTCCATTTGTGGAGATCTCCGCCTTTGCCGCATCCGAGGTCGAGCACCCTTCCCCCTCTCACTGCGAACTTGTTGATTAGCATATACTTGATTGCGTTGTTGAAGTTTCGCAGCCGAAAGATTTTCGATTCTGATCTTTTCTGTCTCCTCGAGAAGTGAGTTCTCTGGTTGTAGTGATTTCTAATCACGTTGTCAACGTTCCCGTCCGACACAGGTCCACTTCTCTCGGGTTGGAACTGTGTCCTCTGCCTCTCCTCTTGTCTCTGGCGCATCTGCTCCGCTTTCCACCGTTGTTCTTCAAGGTTGAGCCGATTCCTTCTTTTCTTCAAACGAGGTTCGCCCTGCGCTTTTGCACGGTTAATTTCCGACTTCTGTTGATTCCAGTCGGCTTCTGACATCCACGCTGGCTTTTCGCCCAGAGGCGTGCGGGCTTCCTCCTCTTCATCGTCGTGGATCCGTTTTCCTAGTCTACTTTCATTAGTAGCCACATCGGTTGTATCATCATCACCTCTTCTCGAAAGTGCGTGAGCAGCTGAAGCGGAGCCCTTTGTAATCTTCCGTCTTCTTGATCGCTCGCCCTGAAGGGGAGGAGGTGTAGCGCTTGATGACATGGTTTTTTGAACTCAAAATTTATATAGCAGAGTACGTGAAAGACACAATATATTACTGCCTCGGACTTTTTTCTGGGTAAGACTTATTAATAAGCAATGCACTGCTAAATAGTGCAATACAACCTTCCAAACCCATCCAGCATTTTTTGAATCTGTTTTTGTAACATGTATGGAACCTTTGGCAGAAGCAGTCGGTAAATGTCTAACAAACTATGCAATGGAGCGGTTTTTTATACTGATGATGATTTCCAACATCACATGTATCTTATCATTTAGACCGTTTGTGAGCATATCCTGTACTCCTCACAGAGATGAGACATCCTAGGGTTCTTTAATAAAGTGTGTTAACGGGAGAAGATAAATATGCATCGTCACTGGTCAGTGCTATGGTTATTCAACGTTGTCTGATTATATTAATGCTATCCCAGCTATCGCCCTACAAGGTTCTTGTCCCACATAGGATATTGAAAGTGCAACGGATTAGGTTTCCCTGATAGGCCTATAACCCCATTGATATGAAACGGGACAAGATGAATCTATGAGCACTTTGGACGGTCTTCCTTCAATCTCTACAGCAATTTCATAGACAGCTTTGAGTTTTATGTCGAGATATGACATTTCCAACAATCTTTTCGCTTCCATAATTCATTCACGGTATTGGTGAAGAACTTGCTAATAACAAGAAACGTTTGATGTCACATACGAGAAAATTGTGCCCTTCAGGTCAATCATGACTATCCCGGTCAAAAAATATTGAAACACATACCCTGTGCTAGTATGGTTTTCAGTTCAAGGATACATCCGCATTTCTGGGAAAAGTCTGCGTTTCTGCTGCGAATCATTTAGTGTTGGTGTTGAATATTGGATTGAGGACTGTAGAATAATGGAATGCCTCTGGTTCAGTAAGTGATGAAAACGGTTGGAACTAATTTTGGGATGCAGCTTAGTTTTCGTTATTACAAGTTGGTGCTATGATTAACATAGTGTGTCGTGATGAATGGAAGGAGCATATCTACTTGATATGCCAAGTTGGGTGTGAATATTGAGTTTTAATATCATGTTATTTTAACCTAATATTTTTGATGTTTTTCTTGTGGTATGTTTCCAATATCGAGGGTTCGTCCTCTTATTTAATATCTAGATTTTTTTTTTTTTTTGTATTAGTACTCTAGTTGTGTCCAATCTGTCGCATGAATTCACAAACCTGAACGCGTCAGCGATCTGTGAGAGAACGCCTTTTCGTTTTGAGAAATGGTTAATGCAAAGAGACTTTCATTAAATTTGGTCGTCTTGTCCTGTTTGATTTCCTTTCTGAGGAACATTATGTACCTCGTGCTGGCATGTTTTCTCTCACATGTGGCTAACGAGAATGCAAAACATGTAGCACTTTTTATATTTCGCAAATGAAAACTTTTTAACGTACAAATACACGTGCACACACAAAAGACAACGCCTAAGTAGTTGGAGTAGAACTTGCCCAAGATCTTTAATCAACATTGGAATTCTGGAAAATCTTAGACTGCAAAGCATATTAAGGTGGACTGCGATTTTTCTTTTCTTCACAAGTATTGTGTTCACAGGATATTCCATGTGAGAAATTACTTACCAGGATAACATTTATCTGCTCGCTCTGTTGGTAAAGTACGGGTTCATTATCATAGTTCAGTAACACTCACAGTTTAGTTTCCGTTGAATAATGAGTATCCATTCAACAGTTTGACATATTTTCCATACCAACTGCAGCAGCCTTTCCATATTCCACAAGTAGAGTTCATGTGGTGGCGTATTGCTCTACATATGTGGAAACGTGATTTCTTTTGCTTACCACGGATGTGTAGAAATACTTTATGATTCGGTCCTTGTCCATCAATCATATAACAAAGATCTTTGAAAAGCACCAATTTGGGGCAGATTACAAAAGTAACCAACCCAGTTAAATAAAAAGAGCGTCACTTCACGCATGTCCAACAGTATCATTTTCTTGCCTCTGACGCTCAACCGCGCAAAGGAAATAACAATCTATTTCTAGAGTCGTTGCTCGGATTTCCATTGTAATCAAATTCGATATGAGTTAAAGACCGTTGCTGTTCTTTAACCTTGCTCAGAAATTACTACAGCTCTTGAAACTTTTCCAAAACAGATTGAATTAAGTGCTTAAGAAATTCAACCACTCTCAATAGGCTTCACAGAAGCACGCACATTATATCAAACCTTTTTTCGATCAGCCACGGGTCGTCTCTATTTTTTTTCGTATTACCCAGTGGAGACAACAAAAGCTACATTCATGGTGCGTGTCAACGATCTAGACACAATTACCCATTGACCGATTTCGTGCACAACATTGTATTTGCCAGTAGATGAGGGTCTCACATGGGTGTGTTTTTAGAGGATAGTGAATTCGGAAATTCTCAGGATTAACCTCAGTGCTCTGGTTTCATCACAAGTTTTGAAAAATTCCTCGACAACAAGTCATTGTAGCAGGTGAAAGTTCGAAGGATTTGTAGGGGACTCTTCCTCAGGGGACATTATTAGGTCCTCTCTCTATTAATAGAGATAGAGAATACAGATTTTGTGCCAGCCATTTAAAAGGAAATAATCTCCGTTTATAGTGAAAATCTTTTCACCTATATGACTATCTAAACAGATATAGACAGAAATATAGCCTACATCTGGACCAACTGTGTGTGCAGGAACTTCGGCCACAGAGAGATCAGAAAGTTCGACGAAGCGCTCTTTCGGTATGTTTCTTCTGTTGCAGAGACTTTCTCAATGAGCATTTGCATCTTCTTATAGAACGCTCAGAGGCAGAAGAAAATCCAAAGTTCGACGAACGACATTTCGAAATCGAAATCTTGATCCTTGTTATCTTCGTGCACTAGAAAGATAATTCTAGTGGCCTGGTTGACGGTTTCTCTGTAATATAGGGTGAATCTACGTTTTCTAACTCCGACGCGGCAATGATAATTAATCGCTTCGTATCATGACTTCCACAGAAAGTTCATCGCCCCGAAATAACGCCTGTTTATGTATGGATCAACACTCGCACCCATAATGGTTGCCAGATTTGACGTCTTCATCTTATTGTATTCTCTGTACTCATCAATTACCCGAAGATGGGCAATGAGGTCGGATCAGCTGAAGATGATGATAAAGTAAACTTTCGAATTCCTTTCCATATAAATCAAACCTTTCTTTTGAGTCCTTGTAAGAATGACACACTCAATGGCTCAGCGAAGTACAGATGCAGTCCGTTAGAATCGACGCCTCCTATAATTACATGTGTCCGAGCGCATTGGTGCTTGTGTGCAATCTAACCTTTTCCTGGGCCTTGCGCAACCTTGATGGAGAATACATTACCTAAGACTTATTCCAGGAAAATAGACTAGACTGTCCTTATATGCTCATCTTTCCGGGTTTTCAAATGCTCCAATATCTTTCATCGACATCTTTCTCTGGTAATCGAAAAACCTCGAAAATACGCATATTACGATAATGGTTTTAAAGTATTTTAGACACTTCATTTTCTGAAAGAATAAAATCAATGAGAGCACTTCGCCAATTGAAACAGTCATGTTTACCAGCTTTCGAAGTACCAGAAATATGCATACCTCTCGAAAATGCGAAACTTTTGTCTGTTTCTCTGCAGACGACTTACACTACCATACGAAAATCGCAGCATACATGTTTGGTGACAAATTGAAAGATATACATCTTTTACTATACTCTTTTTGTTATGGCAGAATACTTTCCGGCTTCTTATTAACCGCTAACTGAATAACCACTTGACGACCGTTTTAGATACCCAGAAAGCTTACAAATGAACCGGGAGCAGCTAAAGCTGCTTGATTGCTCATCTTGAAATCTTGCTGGTGATGGCTTTTTCATTTTTAGAAATTCCCAGTTCAATCGCTTTATTTGGACCGAACGGGTGCAGATGCCACACAATCAGGTGAATAGTGTCCGTTTTGATTGCAACGACGACAAGCCACAACGTTAGCAACTGGTTTCATCATCGACAATGTCAAGGTCATGGATTGACGTCAGCGGTGACTTTGGTTGCGAAAGCACACGATTCCCTGCTTCTGTGTTGTTTAAACAGGCTACCCAGAACAGACCAATAAAGCCATCCTTGGTAAGCGTGGAGAGGATATTAATAGAGAAATCCTCGAAAGTTCCTAGGTCTTGGACACGCAGAATCTTTTTCACCTGGAGATCGATGCCGCGTGGTGAAAGGGAGCCAAAATCTTCCAAAATTTGTAAATACATCCCGCGACCATAGACTTCGAAAAGGTTCTCGTACCTACGCAGAACAACAGTATCCTCGACAATTGAAGTGATCACTTGAGCATTCCCTAACCGAAGGGTCGACGTTTTGGTTGTGAATGGTGAAGGCCACAGATCTAGAGAACGAAGCCAGGAGAAGGGTCTCAGGCAGACTGCAGGGGATCCTTTGTCCAACTATAAAATTTGATGGTTTTTGAAATCATTTGGTAGGTGCAGCTCAGACATCCTTTCTGTATTGCACCGTGCTGGTCTTTACAGACATGAGATCTCTGTATTCTCTCCATCTAGTTCGTTTTGAACCGAAACTGCCATGTGAACGAACGAACATGAGCATAGTGCGTAGTGGAAGTGTCTAATGGATCGTTGTTTGAAGTACTATTGAGAATAAGATACAGCAGCAAGAGATTTTTGGGAGTTCTATCACTTTCACTTGTCTTCCGACTCTTCTTGACGAGACTATCTCTAATAATTATAGTTATCTTCTTTTAATGATTTATATAACAGACGTGGCTAGGCCTTATAGTATTTCTTTAGTTAGGAACAACTTTAAAAGTCTTTAGTTTTAGTCTGAAAATTTTCAGTTGGCAAAAAAACATTTAGAGTGCAAAAAATAAAAAAATACATTACACAAATCGAACCACGATAAAACTTTGAATAACACGCCTTCAAGTGCTTTCACTGGGTCTCGTTCTAAGATTTATCCTGTCGATCTTATCTTTTATAGCTGAGTTTCATTTATAAACATCCATTCGCTTCGACTGTTTTCCCTCAATAAATGGGCTAATGCAGCGAGGGAAACCTACGTATTTGCTAAACATCTGCATAAAATGTGACATCTTTGTAGGGCCCGCAAAGTGTGTCGATTTACTAAC
>PPLB01006081.1:0-28336 GCA_003706365.1 Citeromyces siamensis
ACGTCACACACGTTTTAAATCTTTTAAAAAATAAGGCGAGTTGTGTTGATGATGCGAGGAACTGGTAGCAGCTTGAGCTGTGTAGTTCGTGCTCATAGTTTTCTCTCTTTCCACGTATTCATGAAACCGTTCGTAGCAATAGTTTCTCTACCTGAAGCTGCTACTTAATTGGAGTCTTTTGATTCCCTTTTATACACGAATTACTCCTGCAAGAGGATGCATAGAGTTTGCGGGCAATGCTCATTCGAATGCATAAAGGTGACGAAGAATGACTATTCCCATGCACGTATGATGCCGAGGAACGACCTTCTTATCAAAAGCGGACAGCAGTCCTTTCCCCTTGCATTGCATTCGACATGCATCCTAGTATCGGATCGCGGCTGATCCAATACACCGACAAGTTTCTTGTTTCTTCATCTGAAGATAGAAATCATATTCACAAAGATGTACCCACAGGATTCATGCTTTATTTGAATTCGGTCAACAGCACCAAAAAATGTAAACAAGGCAGAATACGTATATTGATGCACGTCTAGAAGGCAACGTCTTGAAGATCAAAGCCCACATGTCCAACTTGCCAAAACTATGGCTGTTAAAGTCGATGGAATTTATGGCTAGCTGATGAACTTCAAAAACGAAGAGCTGCACTTTTCCTTGATCAAACGAAACACGTCGATGACATGTGACACGCGGTCGCTTGAATAAAAGAAAATAGCGATAGTTTCATACTGCAGAAGATCTATCTGTTACTACAGTTTGCAAAACATATTGAGCACCGCCCGACCTAAAGATATAGACAGTTATCTCGTAATGGGTAAATACAAGCTTGATGTCATCAGGAAGAAAACAAAACCGCGGTGTGTGTGTCGATTGTTTTTAAACTTTGTCAGATATCTCTTCAATCCTCTGAGCCAAGGCGAATAAACTGAGAGATTGAGTTTTCCAAAATGAGCTAGACTACACATAATGACCAACCGCGATTTTCTCTCTTAAGAAAAGAAAAGCATCAAAATATATGATGTATCACCAATTGCAAGTGCCCAAGAAATTAAGGCCTGATATTCTAGGTTTTTGATATATATACACTCCAGAAGAGGAAATTGCTTTACGCCCAAGAACTGCAGACTGAAACACGGGAGTATGGTTCTTTGGGATACTTTTATTGGCGCGAAACGTTGGTATGTTAACTGGTTGTATAGTGTAGTGGTTATCACTTTCGGTTTTGATCCGAACAACCCCGGTTCGAATCCGGGTACGACCTTTTTGCTGTGTCTACTATTTCCTGCCTGAACTTCTAGTACTTGTACTGTTTTGATTTATTACTATTTATCGGTTGGTAATGAATTTTTTCTTAATTTGAACCCTGTTTTCTTAAATTTTAAATGGACAAAAACTTAACTTCTTGTCAGGTGGTAGCTCTAGTAGACCGTAGCCATGAGAAAGAAAGAGCATGAGCACTTAATATGGAATAATATATCGTTTCACAGCAGATGTTTAATAAGCTTATTGGTTTGGGAATAATTGGTTCCTGCCTAACTCGGTCATTTTTTGATTAGGATGCTCGTATACCATCCCACAACAGAATACTAACATAACTGAAAGTATAAGGCATGTGGTTATTTGTGTGAACTCGATCTTATAAAGTGGAGAAATCATTCTATGAGTTCCCTTGAGACGTTTCTCGTCATAGAAACTATACCCACCAAGCGTTGCATCTACGTGGGCTTTTTTATCTCGAAACCAGAAAAGATAGATGAAAGTTGGTAAGAATACCCATGTATATCAACAGTGAGGAGCCAAGAAACATTGGGAGGAAGACCACTGTACAAGATTTAATTGGGGAATATTCTTTTTTGGAAAGGATGAAATAATGGGGAATGTGACTCAAATGACTAAAAAGAAACCTATTCAGTGGTTCTGAAAAGTTACTTCCCAAAGAAAACCTTCCCGATTATTTGGGTGAAACATGGAATATTTAGAGGTGCCAACAACAGCCGTAGTTATTGATCCAAAATACCTGGAGCAAAAATCAGTTATCAAGAAGAAAAAATCGCTCGAGGTCAACTTTTAAAGAATATCTAAGGATGAATCGTGGGTGTGAAGTCATAGAATCGGTCACCGTGTCATGTTCCCCTGCTTGAAAGAAAATAAGAATGGCTGCAGATTATTCGACGAATTCTAATGTCGTTCAATTTTCTGGAAAGGCAAATATCTATCGGACAACTTTGGCTTCATCAAAATTCCAAGTGCAATTTTTGCCAATAATCGACACAAAGCCAACATGTTTACGTGAATAGCACAGGCGAACAAACATAATTTCCTCGTCTCAAGATGTAGCACTAGATAATCATTTTACTACATAGAAAGATTGCCATCGGAGACTGGATCACAAAATATGTTATTCTCTACGCCCGTTTACCTACTTAATCGTTGTGTGGTTATACATCGCCTTGTAGTTGATGTGATTATCATACAATGGTGAAGCCGAATGTCATTATGATGCATGGTCATGCACCTTTATGCATACTTCCTCACAAGGGTATATGCAGCAAATACAACTGTTCAGTTTGTGTGGTGCATCGTCTCTTTCGGCGACAGTAATCAATCGGCGAAAAGGACTAAATTTAGTTAACCCATCATGGTCAGAAAGCCAGTGTTGAGAATTGCACGTGATGGCACTTGCACAGATGCAGACGCATGCATTACGCAGTACATAAAATCGGGTCGTGTGCTGCGTAAAGTACAAATTTTCTAGATTAATAACTGAGCCACAGTTATAATGAGCCCTGTGTAAAAGATGAGTAAAACTACAAAGAAAAACGCTCGAAAAGGTATAGCGAAAAAGTCTATAGAAAAAAAGCATTACAACAGGCGGCGATTTTCTCTAGTTAGTGATTCATCATCGTCTTCGCTTTCCGGGGTTAGTGAGAATGGGGACAATTTTTATAGTGCTCCTGTGTTTGAGTCCAGTAGTGAGGATGAGTCCATTGAAGGCTGGAACAGTGCTGTGGAGTATGAAGCGATTATGGGATCTTCTTCTGAGGACAGTTCTGTAGATCAGGCGAGTTCCTCTTCGTCCGATGACTCCGACGTTGATTTTGTTAAACTTACCGCGGAGAGAAGGGCGAGGGCGTTGGGTAAGGGTGAGAATCTAGAGGTTAAAAAGGATATGATGAAGACGGGGCTGTCGTCTGAGGAAGAGGATGAAGAGGGAGAGATGTTAGATACCAAAGAGGCGGAGGAGAAAAATTCGGAGAATGAACCAGATGATGTGGACAGCGTTCACAGGGATGCGGGTTTTTTCGAGGAGGACCTCGGAGAGGTATTGGTGCACTTCCAAGACGGTGAAATAATCCCTTCTCACAATTTTTTCATGGACGTGCCGCGGTTTGACGAGAATTCTGACGATGAATTCGACGACTCAAAGCTGATTGCAACGCTTCAAAACGATAACGACGAGCAAGAACTAAAAGCTTTTGGTCTCAGCGACGAGGAGAATTCCGCAGAAGATTCCATCCTGCGGCAAGAGGAGAATGCGCTCACCAGAGACATCGAGTCCGACGAAGATGACGAGTGGTTTGAAGAGGAGGACTCTATGGATCTGTTTTTAGAGGACCCATTCGACTCCAAGTCGAGCGACTTCTTGCTGGGACCTTTTAACAGAGAATTCAACGGCCAGGACTCGTACACAGGCCCACACAACGACGGATACCACATCATGTCCGACGCTATTGTGTCTGATAACGAAGTTTCCGACGATGAACCTCCTCCGAAGATGGGTGGAGATTCAACAGACGAGGATTCGTCGCTGCCCAAACAACCGCAACGGCGTATCGGCTCGAAAAGGGCGAAAGAAGTGCTTTCACTGTCAAAATTCGATCCACGACCTCCTGTGCTGGGCACATGGGCGACCAAAGACGAGTCTAAACCCTTTGGCATCATCGACGGACTCTCCACAAGGACTCTTTTCCTCGTGAAAAATCCCACAGAGATATCCACCCAGCAGAATGAACAGCCCATGGCGCTCGACGAGCTGCTCAACACCTCGGAGTTTGAACAGGAGGACGGAGACAGCGAAAAGTGGGCACTCATAACCCAGGCGAACCCGTCCAGAGTGCCTCTTAGCGCTTTTAGAAACAAGGGAATCCACCATGACCCTCACAACTACCTAGAGGGCATGCGCAGAGTCTCGTTTAGAGGGAAAAAGTCGCGCAGAAAATCGATAAAGCGAAGGGCCTCGATGCGTCGGAAAAGCGATGCGGATGGTCTTAGAACAACGAAAAATGGGCTCTTTCACGAGAATACTCTTGACAACGTGCACGAGTTTCTCTTGGAAATTGGAGAAACTGACGACTTTGATATTATTTTGGGTTTATAGGAATAAAGGTGATGTAGGGAACGCCTTTTGTTTGCTATGAATTCTGTTATTCAATGAGAATTTGAGCTGGAAAACTCCGCGTGGTTGTAAGGTAGCACCCAAGGTTAACTACTAGCGAATGTGACTGGGGCACACCGTTGTCATTACATAAAAAAAAACAGTCTTATATATAGAGGTAGAGATGTATCATGTCGCGATCTGATGGCCTTAAAGATGAGACGCAATTTTTTCTCGCGTGCTTTCGTAGTCGAGCTTCATTTCCAATCAGCACATGGATGTAACCGAGGCCTTGAACTGGGGTACCCACACATGAGCTGTCGCAGTAATCGAAAAAAGACACGTTTCTCGGAAAGTGTGAATCCGAATACTCTTGAGATAGATGATGGCCCAAAGTTCCTTGTCGTCCATGTGTCAGGATTTGAGGATCGATAGACTCGGCTTCACGTACCGATAGCCAAATACACAGAGCGTGTTTATATCCAAAGAGTACTGTCACATCCCAATGCAGAGACGTGCGACCCACATCAAACAAGACGAGAAATTAGCCTGAGTGGTAGACACAACGGACCTCGGCCTCTGGTGATGTTTTTCGGTCGCGCTCTCTTTTAACAAAGCTTGCTCCTTTTTAGATACACAAAGTGTTACTAAAATCTTGGTAAACCGCCCACTGCATTCGACTTTCACGACTGATTCAGAACTGGACATTGGAGTTTCACGTTGGTGTTGTGATAGACATTATTTGTTGATGGTCTGTTTCTGGCTTTCAGGTCGACTGACCGCGCTCTCGCATTCTTGAGCGGCTCGTGCAGTAGCTTATTGAACATTATGTCGCCAGCTCTCATCTTTGGCCCCCAGGGGTCCAGGCTTTTAACGTTCACTGTAAAACTGACAAGGAACGGGCGACTAAAGCAAATCGGTTGGAAATGTATTCAAGTGCAAGGACGCCACAATGCCAAATCTATGAAGGAGACAACCCCAAGCAAAAATCCCAATTACATTATCTATTTATCACCAACTACAAGGTCTGTCAGTTTTGCATTTAACGCGAGCTGCGACTTGACAGAGTTGGCAAGGTACTCCACCATGAGTGTATCCTGGAGATGCAAGTTGAAAAGAGATTCTAGGTTCTCCACCGTTGGATTCACGCTCAGGCTGCTCAAGAGGGCACGTCCGACGTTCTCGTCCCCTTCAACTTCGCCAGAAATAACTTTCTGCACGTACTGCTTGGTCTTTTCGAGCATGGCCTGCGTGTGATCCAGCTTCTCCGAGAGCTGTCCCAGTTGAGAAGGCAAAGATTTCGAGCCAAAGACTGACGACAGAACTGGTTGGTGTTCTTTTCCAGAAACCACAACGTTCGGAATCGGCGTGAATATGTACGATCCTGACTTGTCAATGCCCAATTCGTTGGCCAAAGCAGGAGAAGCACCAATGGCTGAACCTACAAAAGTCCGTACAACGGGTGAAATTTTCTCTTTTTTCTCGTTCTGCGTCTGCAAAGTCAGGTGGATCGCAGGGTAAGGAAACGATCCTTCGTGACGAGAGTAGAAATCGTGCACTAGTCCAGTGTGAGAGTTGAAATCAGGCGTCGTAGCGAACCAACCCAAGATGACATCGCTTGGATTCGAACGCTTGTGAAGACTGAAAAGCGTTTTATGGTGTTGTCCTTCTATCGATACCTCGTCCTCCTCTTCCTGATGAGGCACCACGTAACTATCCTTCACGGTAATAACGCTGCCGTCTTCGGACCTCGTTCCCAAAAGTGTTCCAATCACTTTTTTCCCTGGAACGCTGTTTTCCGCGCTTTCCAAGAGCTGGAAAAGAGCACCCGGTTGGATTTGCACAGAGTAAGCACCACTGGAACTCCCGGCATTTGGAGCCGCAATGCTGGGACGCACTATATGGAGGATTGGCGACATTGACAAAATTTTAAAAGTGGGGTGTAGGGATGAGATATCCCAAGAATAAGAGAGTGGCAAAGTCGCCGCTTGCTGTCGAATTGTGACTTCAATTTTCTTGCAGAATCTTGAGCCGGAGGCGTTATCTTTGTCGTACTATTAGAACCACTTTGCTACCAAGCAATTTTCAGCCTAGAGCTGCACGGTGTGATCAGCAACCCTAATTTTCACACGTAGCAGGTCTGAGTATTTTTTCATCTCGGCGGGTAGGTGTCGAGTGGATGAGATTATGGGATCGGTGTATCGCACGTGATCAGATAATACAATGTCGCTCCTGCGACGGACGAGGAACATACTACTGTGTTATTCAGCTTCTGAAAGGTTATTCCTCGTGGTCACGTATTCATGAGAACACTCACCCTTCATGACCTTTATACCTTAAAGCGAGCGTTCCTTATGCACCATCGGAGTACTTTGTGTATAAAAGGGGGCCAAACGACCCAGACTAAAGAGTAGATTTACCAGTGAAGCTGTAAACGAAAGGGTACAGATTAAACAATGAGTACGAACTACACACCTCAGTTGCTCCCAGGTCATCAACACTGTGCGAATTCTAAAGAGCGAACATTGAAGTACCAAGCACGACAGATGTGTCATTGCCTTCTAGTTTGGTATCATCAAATCCAAAGGCGCTTCCAGGTATGGTTGATACTGCTAATGTTGGTCATAAATCAATTGTTAATGAGGCTGCAAATCACTTAACTGCGATGACTGTAGCCTCCACATACGTTGTCATTTTTCCACTATGAAAAGTGACCCAAAGAGTTTAACCTCACGGCCTGTGTTGGAAAAGTTGGAAAAACTTTTGAAATTGAAAAGTTTTCAGTCTTTAGTACTGTGGTCTGACTACACCCAACGATCCTGTTGGTAAACTCAGCGTTCTGAAACACGATGACCAAAGAGCTACAAGATAATCAAAGGATCAGGGATATATCACTGATATGATCAATCTCTAAATGGACGGTTAGCTCAGATATCGGACTACTTTATGGTTCTTGACACTGATCCCAAGGTGGAGCTCTCTTTGATTCAGTAACATCAATCGCCTAAAGAGAACGGTTACAACCCCAAACCCAAAGAATCATGAAACGGAAGATTTTTCGTGCAGAATGCTGGTGTTGCCAAAAAGAGGGTCATCGCCACGCCGATCGCAAACAAGGCGATAGAGATCGCAATGCAAGGCTTGGACAAGAACCATGTTACAATCTAAAGTTAGAGTGGCCATCTCTAGAGAAGATGAAAGGAGAATTGTTCTGCACCGACCAGTTAGAGAAACCTGGAAATACTTGATGACACTATTTGAAAGTTGTCCTGCGGTATCAAACGGTTCAATTTATAGAGTCTATGGTGTGAGAGGACATCACCAACACCATATTTGGGATTATTATTGGTGCTACCATAGAACTTATGACGATGCTTATTATTGGGTTACTGTGGAAAATACAAAATCAGTGAACTTACGAGTAACACGAGAAGATAAATCCCAAAATCTACATCGAAATAACGTCGATTAGGATGTGAGTAGAACTGTATTCACGAGAGAGAGAGAGAGAGAAAGCTGCTCACGGGATCAGAATACTTGAATAACCAAGAGCGATAATAATTTGCGCTAAGTGTATCTCATAACCACGAATCTGAGGGTTGAGAGGATCGGAACGAATTAAAGCAAGAGCTGAAATGGTGTCGCTTGTTTCAAGTTCTTGGGTAGGGGATGTTCTTCAATGAAGGAAGACTACTACTTTTCCAGAGGCCTGTCGGAAGCGACCACTCCTTAAGGGAAGGTAACCAGCTCAACCGAGCCCTTGGAAAATGCTGTAAAGTAAGGTTGACCCACGCATAGAATTTTCTTAAAGAGTAAGCTGAAAAGGTGTATAAGAAAGTTGTGGATTGTCTGAGTATGCAATTAGGCTTATGAATGTTACCTGCGGGTTGCGGGAAACATCCATGATATGCATAATGAAGGTTGAGGAAGATTAAAGAATGTTCTAGAAAGATTGAAAAGAAGTGTAAAAGGAAAAGTAAGTAGCTGTTAGTTAGTGAAAATTACGTTCCCCAACAACCGTGACTGATTACCTAACAGGAAAGTGAGTTCACGACACAGAAGAAGGTCGCTAAGAATTAGTCACTAATTCACACGACTCCACTGATGAACTAGGGTAGATACGACAGATTCTTAATTGTGTGTTAACGGATGCATTTCAGGCAAGTGTACGGCTTTGGACAGGATGGTGTGCATGACTACGCGTGGCTGATTAACAATCTATCCTCAAACCCTGATACCAATGTAGGAGTTATCAGAGTAGAAAACGAAAAAGATGCCACCAACAGCAACTTCAGGTAGAAGTGCAAAGATTCCACACACAACTATTTAGGATAAAGATATTGTGGTGTCTTTTAGGCGCTCTCATATCATTGGCCTTTACCGTGAGAATCTACACGCGTCAAAAACACTACAACGGCCGTGTGCAACTCTGTAGACATCCCATGGGTCCAGTAGACTACTTAGCACCAGGTCATGACGGGGACATTTTTGCTGAAGCTCGCTTCACAGCTATAAAGATCCGCTACCAATTGCTGCACAAGCTCATGCAGGTACAATGCAGCCATGCGGGGGATCCGGGTAACATCTAAAAATAGATGTATCGCTATGCAGGGACACGCGGTACAATTAAAGCAGTTGGGACAGAGTTGTGTTAAAGAGGACGGCAGCTGATCTCTTAGCATTACGCGATCGAATCCAAGTGATTTTCACCTATTCATTCAGTGAGCTTAGCTCACGATGCATTGTAGATCACGAGGCGCAGAATGGAAAAAATGAGCCGTACCCTGACACCTCATGAAACAAACCACACAAGAAAGGATAGAGAAACCCGTCTTCCAATGCTCTCCAACGGATTTCACTAAGCTCGTACATGAACAGCTAGAACGGCCGCAGTATTACCTGGAGATGAATGACGGGGACGATTTCGGCTGTGGCAGTGAGACCGTCAAGAAGAAGAGTCTCTTTCTGAGGTTATTCAGAAGGAGGAGGAAGTGGTGGACGTAAAGCGACTGGTTGACTTTCCATGGCGTAGAGTACTAGTTCAGTTTAATAGAGATTTTCCATCAAATCAACCGCACATGTCCAAGCTAATCCACAAGTCAGCAAACATCTCGTGCATGTACCCGCATAATCAGATGACCACGCATACAACCTGCACGTTCATCAGCTTAAACCAGGTGGAAACCCCGATAAAAGCCACCGAGTTTTGCCTGGATCATCTTCCACGGGAGCTCATTTTCCAGGTGATGAGTTTGCTCGATTTTCATGACCTCGATAACTTGTCAAGGACAAGCAGAGAGATGGCTGCTTTGACAAAGGAAAACTACCGCTACATTATGCATCTTCGTAATTCAAGGATTAAAATTCACTTGGAGATGTGGATGTCGAAACTGCAACCTTCATTTAGCGAAGCGTGCCATCACCGGATGATCGACAGCTTCAGTGGTATTCACTCTGAAGTTGTGAAAAGCCTGGCAAAGGTGTTTAAGAAAAGACGGCTTTCACGTCTCCTCCAGTCTCGACCCTCATTGCAGGAAATCCACCAAATGGCGGGTTGCACAGGTGAAATTGATACTGTTGTGTGCCGAACTTGGAACCTTATCAAGGGGAGAAATTTCCACAAGCATCGCACGCATTACCTCTTTTACGAGAGTCTTCAACACAAAAAACGGTCGTGCCTGGAGAAGCCGCGGAAAGTGCAGAGGTGGCTCGACGCACGAGTGGAGGGGAACACCGTCATTTACAGCTCGTCTCTGACATCTCTGAGTTCCCCAACGCACGCGATCGGGCTCTCCACTTTGAACACGTAGTTGCATTTTTGCGGTTCGCTAACGCTCAAAAGGTGGTCCTCCTCGCCACACACCACATCCACCCGAGCGCTCCTGTAAGGTCCGTTCCAGCACTTGGCACCATCTCCATAAAACAGCGAAAGTTTCTCTCTGTTTTGAACTCTTTGGAGTGTCCCAATGAGCACTCTACCCCCGTGAGGGTCGATTTGGCGAACAGCACCAATAAAACACACCTCGTAGTCGTACCCACCATGATAGTCTCTGACACAGTGATTGTAAGCCCGTAAAATGCCGTCTGGCCCATAGAGGGGCGAGGACAGGTCTGAAACAAGAGATGTGATGTGCGAATCAATGTCGGAGATGGCCGAAGTGAGCGAATCGATCTCTGCATCAAACTTTTCAGTGGGGATGCGACGCGGTTGATCCACCAGCGACCGCCACAACTGGTAGAAACCCACAGGTTTTGTCTCGAGCGAAGCTTCTTGGAAGATGGGGGCGTACTCCGCGTCCACCTGCTTCAACAGGTTGGACAAGTCGCCAAAGTTGCCACGAGAGAGCATTTCGCTCGCCTGGTCAACTTGCCCATTTGCCAAAGCACGCTGGGCGCCTTTGTAACTGGATTCGAGTCGCTTCAGTTGCGGCTTCAATTTCTCCGCCAAGGGAACGTATACGTACTTTTCGTTGACAGAGTTTAATCTTTCAGCCTCGAGTGAATCCCTCTTGAGGTACAGCTTGTTGATTTCCACGTTTAGTGAGTTTATCTTTGCCTCGAGTCCTCTTTTCAGTTTTGCAGCATCTTTCAGAACCTGGTGTTTCACTCTAAGCCCTGCTTGGAGCTTTTTCTCCGATTCCTGCTCTCTCTTGATCTGCCCTTGCCTCTTCTCTTTGCATTTACTCGGGCACGAAATAACGTACTCCTGTGAACCGTCACAGCACTCGTCGTAATCGCACAGACCGTCGTTCACTTTGTAACTGGAGATGTAGGACGGTTCGAAACCGGCGTTCTCACAGTAGAACCGGCCATTCGGACACGCAGCGGTCCCTGGTTCGTCCGATCCGTCAGGACAGTCGCAGTAGTCGTCGTTCACCTGGGAAAAATCCAGTACCACTTCGGGACTCGAGAGGCACCTCCACTTTCCCTCAGCGTCGGGCACGTATTTATGCTCATCAGCAGGAGCAACGCCTCTCAGACAGTGAGCGAGCGGAACGAGCAGTAGAAGAAGTTTCATGTGGGGGGGGGGGAGGCGGTTCGACTCTGGCCAGGATAACTTTGTTTAGGCGGTTTCTCTCGGAGATCTGCCTCTTCGAATCCCGATCAAGCGATTTTCTCGACAAGGTTGTTTTTACGAGTACGGCACGTTGCAGGAACAGCAAGCGAAAACAACCCCGCCTCTGCATCATGCGCGATCTCGAATCTACGTGTGCACTTTATCCCTATCTGAGTTTCTCTCAAGCTTTTAATTTCCTTCAATGTGATTTTTCCGTGAACTGAATGTGTATTCATTGGCGTAGTGGCGGTGGGGGGAGGCGCCGCAAAATGGTGGGGGAGGGATTTCGAGGTGCGCATGCGTTTTGTGTTGGTACAAATCTATGCTATGCAATGCACACGCATGTCGAGGCAATTTCGGCTGGATGTGAGATCTGCCTCTCGATGTTCAGCCGAGACAATTCGATATTAATACCCCATCGGCGTTAACCGCGTTAGCCATGTCGATTGCCTCTCACAACTCAGACTCGTCATTTCATAAGGAAAAGATCTCCCTACCTTCGATCCCGTTTATTGGGGCGACTCAAGACAGTGGCTTCCCTAGAACAGTGCGGGACAGTTTCCCTTACCTGATCCGACCAATAGACCGTTCTGTTCCACCTTTTCCTGTGGAACGCGATTCGTCTCCCATCGGGTCGCTGGCCCTTCCTCCTCTGACCAATGGGTTCCATCTTCCCCAACCTATGCTGCGACATCAGAGTGATCCTGTTTACCCTCTTGGGCCACCGCCTTTCCCCGGGAACGCCGGGGTGGTGATCCTCAACCACCCAGAAGAGGCGAGAGCGTTCCACGAGTTTCAAATATTGAGAGGCGCGGGCAGGATCCCGCTCCCACAGGAGACTGTGGCCGTTCCTGAGGTGCGCAGGAAGAGACAGGTTAGAAGACGTACACGAACAGGGTGTCTCACTTGCCGCAGGCGGAGAATCAAGTGCGACGAACGGAAACCTACGTGTTTTAACTGTGAAAAGAGCAAGAAAACTTGTTCGGGTTATGAGGACCCGCGAAGGAAGAAAAGGTGTAGCTCTAGTGAGGAAGAGAATTCTTCCCCCGACAGATGCAAAGAAAAAATATCATTCCTCATTAATTAATTAGTTGTTGTTAATATTCTTTTATAGTTAAGACTATATAATTCATTTTTGTGACGTGCACCCGCCCATGCGGAATTAAGCGAGTTTTGGAATCGTTGTCATATGCATGTGTATGTCGGTGAAAAAAAATAACCGGTGTGCCGAATTGTCTGGGATATGCAAGAGATTATGCAGAGAACAATTCAGCCTGCATCTTTCCGTATTCAGTAGAAAAACCGTTCCTTCCGTTCTTTTTTATTTTTATTTTTCCTTTTCTTTTTCCATCGCACATTTGCAGAGGCGTAGCCAGTTGCTTGTTACTGGAGCAGTGCCACTGCCGACCAGAGTATGCATGCCAAGCTTTGGGACTGTTTCAGGTGCTGCATCTTCTTGATTGTTCTGCGCGTCGCGTATTTTTAGAACTATGACCCAAAAAAATTTCTGTGTAGGTCGAGGTCTATCTCAACCAATAAAGCCATGACAAGGCTGACTGGATCCCAAAATGCTAGCAGAGGACAACCAAAGTGGATAAAAGAAAAAGCGGAAAATGTAACCGCATTACCCTGACCACGAATAAGAAGAGGCAGTTCGCCTACTATCCCAGGATGCATGGCATTACATATTGGTGCATATCTGCCGGTCGACATTTGACTTGAACCACAACTTTTTTATCTTAGGAACTTTGGCTGATAAAGATTGGAAATTGTAAGAAAAGGTCCAAATGATATACTCTCAGTATGGGGGCACCATCAGGTAAGATTGAGAGGTTGTTGCCTCTCGGTTCCAGAATTTTTTTCTTCCCTTCCTTCCCATCTCGTGTCGGTGAATACTTTCAGAACGAAAGAATGTGTACTCCAGACATGATATACTGTAAGTTGCTCAACACCGATAAACTCCCATGTAACCAAATACTTGTGCTAATTGTCCACTAATTTAACCTTGCCAATCCAGTGGCTGTAGATCACGATGACGCAACCTGGGAAGAAAGAACTCTGCATCGAAGCTAAAAAAGGGGTGTGAAAAATTAATCGAGGGCACTTTACGTGAATCTTCTTTTCGTATTCGTCATTGTCTCTAGAGTATCACAACCAAGTCTTCTCATTCTGGGGAATCTTGTACTGGCAACCTTTCGACAAAGCTATGCTACACACTTTGTCGTCCACAAAAATGTGGAATTTGATGCTTTATGGATGCACCCATACTTGCACTTCCCATGATCATTATTATCGCACATCTGATGGGGAAAAAGATCTTTGACTTTCAATAATTGGGCACACTATGGAAAAAAAACTGGAATGAGGATCACAAAAAAATGCAAAGAATTCCCAGAGTTGCTGCTATCTAACATTGGATAGACCATCACCAAGTAGTATAGCAATTTTGCAGTCTAACGAACGGTTCAATAGTGACAGATAAGCAAAAGTTGTCTTAAACCGTAAATAATGTCTGTCCTTGGAATAAAGTAAAGCAAATTTATTATAATCTCTGCCATGCCGGATTAAAAAGAACAGCTTTTTACAAACAGCCATGACAGGAATATAAGCGAAGTCGCATCCATAATTGTACCAAAGTTCTTAGCAGTCATGAATGAATATCATTATAGTAGCAATCCCATAATTAACAGGGAGTCACATTAGAATAAAAACCCTAGAAGTTTATGTGTCCTCACTGTATGGAGGAATTTCCGTCAATTTCCGTCAATTTCCGTCCGTATTACCTGAGGTGTCCGGATTACATGGTTGAAGCACACGATCCATGGCCGCCAATAGTGGATATCCCACACAACTCGTGGATTTTCCAACTGCCGGACTTCACCGAATCGAGTCCGTCACGGAGGTGTAACATTCCTCTTGAAAAGGAACTTTTTGTGCGTGCAAAAGCGACAATATTCATATCGAGACTTTGCAGATCGCTCAAGCTATCACGTGCCGTCTCTTTAACTGCTTGTACTTATTTGCACAGGTTTTATATGCGTAAATCATTCAAAGAATGTTCCTATTATGACGTTTCTGCCGCCTGCGTCTTTGTAGCCTGCAAATCCGAGGAAGCACACAGAAGATTGAAAGATGTGGCCGTACAAGCTTGCAAAATCGCCATGAAGAGGCCCGACGCAATAATAGATGAGCAGACAAAAGAGTTTTGGCGTTGGAAAGACGTTGTTGCCGTGAACGAGGACAGGTTACTGAAATACCTGTGTTTTGATCTGCTCATAGAAACACCGTACAAGATATGTTTTGAGCGCATCAGAGTGGAGAGAAAGTTGACGCAAGAGGAGGTGACTTCGCGGACGTGGGATTCGATCGCTTCTAACCTTTCAAGCCAAGCGTGCGAGTTTTACGAGGAAGCATTTCGTACACCTATATGCCTTTTCTATTCTGCTGAGGTGATTACCGTGACTGGACTTGTGTGGTCAGCCCATTCGCCTCAGTTTAACACGGTTTTACCACAGAATTACGTGAGGAGTGTACTGCACACCACGGGAAAAGAAGCGTATCGGTGTTATTGTCAGATTTACGCATTTTGGGACACGATAAAGGAGGTTTTGTCGCCTCAACTGTACAATAAGTTTCCCAAGTTAGGAGAGGAGGAGTTTATGAAGGTTGTTAATGAGTCGAGTTCCTAATACAATAACACTCTCTGGTCTCCCTGCCTTGTAAATTGCACCATTGTAGATTTGAATTCATCAGGTATACCAACCCGCAGGGAGAAGAATATGGCGAATCGTGATACCTTCGAAACCGTCCATGGGCGATGCATTTGGGTTAACAGGGAATGAATTGGAGAGAAAGCTTATGAAGGTGTTCACAAACACTGGCCAACCAAGACACATGAAACCTTTTAGGACGTTCGTAGTGGAAACTGCATTTAGGCTCATATCTGCTCCCTCATGCCTTGAAAAGGACATACAACTGGAAAAACAGCCGAAGTGACAGCATCCAACACGTCGAGTGAGCCAAGAGAGAATGAAGACGCAAAACGATCTGAATGGAACGCGCAACTTTCCAAGTCCTGCTTTTATCTGAGTGTTTTGATCCATACAATATTAAAGGCGTGATCAGTTGCATTACGCACTTTTCAAGTGAACGCCTTGTGTTCCCTCAGAGAGCGAGAATCTCCCCTACATAAAACCGTGAGAGGAAAATTAGACCTTTCAATATTTCCAAGTGCCTAGTTTTCCGTTGGCTCCATTTTTTTTTTTTTTTTTTTTTGTGTCAGATCCTCCTGGAAGATTCTGCTTTTGTTTGGACTCCTCGTATATACGCCTTACTGGAGAAGCATGAGTCTTCCTGTTCCTCTCATTTCCTTCCCTTTTTTCATTTGGCCACTGCGTGTATCATTGTTTCGTCCGCAGGTAAAAAAAATTCCCGAAAGGTATTCCCGTTGTATATCTCCTGGGTTTTATTC
Source organism: Citeromyces siamensis (assembly GCA_003706365.1). Classification (NCBI taxonomy): domain Eukaryota; kingdom Fungi; phylum Ascomycota; class Pichiomycetes; order Pichiales; family Pichiaceae; genus Citeromyces; species Citeromyces siamensis. The sequence goes on from PPLB01006081.1 coordinate 15,904, forward strand.
CCGTTTTATTGCAGCCTACTGTTGTCTTTCATATCATAGTCTCCGGTCATTCACTGCAGGGGTGCATTGAACAAGGTAGATCAAACCCACATCGGGAGTATAGGGAAAATGCTACAGGGAACCTCGATAACCTATTCTACCCTTTGCTTTGCTATCTGACTCTTGTTGTCCAAATCAGGCTTCTTCCCATCAATTTCTCCGAGACGGGGCCCATGCAAATATTCAGAATAATGTTCGGTTGCCGTCGTAATGATAAACCATTGGTCGGCAATCGAGCGCCACCCTGTAAACACTGGTAGGCAGATTGATTGAATCGTGTTTTTGTGGTTCAGTAGAGCTTCCCGCTTACGGTGATTCAAACACGGCAGGATCGTTCGTTGTCACGCACAGAAGGAATACATTTGGAACTCAAACCTCACACCCGAACACCGTTTCACAATGAACATTAAGTTCTCTCTTCTAGTAATAGGTAGAAACAGCTGTGGAAAGTCCGCTTTTGTAGACGCCTTGTGTGAAGAGAGTGTGCTTCACAATCACTGTAAGACTATTGACATTTCTCATTCCACCATAGAAACCGACCTCGCCAGTATCCACCTGACCACGCTAATTGTCCGTAGATTAGGCCATTTGATCGACAACACCCCTGTGGTAGAGTCAGTAATCCAGTACGTAGAATCCGCGTTTGACGAAATCATGGAGGAGGAGAAAAAACGAGCGAGAAACATAAATTTCCCAGACAAAAGAGTACATCTCGCGGTATACTTGGTAAACCCAACTGGGAACGCTCCGTGTGAGTTGGATATTTTTGTAATGACACAGCTCGCTCTGCGGACAAATCTTGTTCCTGTTATCGCCAAAGCTGATACGCTGACAGATGAGGAGCTTCTCTTGAACAAGCTGTTGATAGGAAAGACACTGAATCATCACAAGATTGCAACCTTCTCCCAAGAGATTTACCCAGTTTCCCGATACGATGTTTTGCAGTTTAAAGATTTTCTCCTGCGCTCGTTGTTCAAACTGAAAAACAATAGGCATTACGAAGAGTACAGAACGAGGAAACTACAACTTGAGGGTGGCTAGAAATGCTGTTACCTGGTCGGGAACTCTAAAATGGTATGTCTGATAGCATTTAATCCATTTTTTGATGCATTTTTCACTGAACACAAGACATCTGCCTGGTTGATCTGAATGCTTTTCCAGAAATGCTGAACTCCACCAATCGCCTTCCAAAGACAAGAAATTGTTCCTGCGGTGATAAGAAAACCGCAAAACAGGGTCACAGCAATCAGGAGTCGGCCGATCCAGTAAAAAATGTTCACCATCTGGCTCCAGTACGGTTTTAAAGTAATCGTGAAGAAATAGGAAAAACCAAAGCGTGGCCATATGACACCCATAGCGGTACAAATTTGACGCGATTCTGTTGTATGCGGAAACGACAGAAGGGTCATCTTTCTTGGAGACACATGCAACCAACGTCATACGCAAGATGGCCTCCTCCAGATTGTCCATATTTTCCTCCATTTCGAAAAACCTTGAAGTGACGAGGTAGAAAAACCTCTGATCCCATTGGTGATTATTATAGCGTGCCAGAATCGACTTTGTATGTGTAAAGTTGTGTTTTTGCCCCATAAGAACAACCTCTACAGCACACATGAGGGACAGAACAGCATCAAGCGTCTTGATCTCGTCACTAAAGTTTGTTTTTTGCTCCAAAAGAGGGTAAATTCCTTGTTTGAATACATCAAGCGCACCTGCAGGGTTTTTGAAATGTTCGACAACTCCTCTCAGGAGAGAGTGCCTGAGGAAACGGAGGATATCAACAGCATTCGGGGTTTTCCTCACTTGTGAGAATAATTTATGCAGATTCCGTTTGTCGAGGATGTCGTTCTCATGGGTTTGGAGGATTACGAGGTTGTCAAACTGGGATTTTATCATTTCGATTACAGCATTTGTCGCTTCCGGGATGGACATTCTCTTCTGATCCAGTAATATCTTTAATCTTTTATTGTTCTGGGATATATCATGTGCAAAAGAGCCTGGAAGAGCACAATTTTCTGAATATTCAACACTTTCTGCTTCAACGGCAACCTCGCACTGCGACACAGGAGTGAAGTCGTGTCCGTTGATTATAGCTGCCTGTCTGAAGCATTCCTGAGCCTGTGGGAAACGGTTCTGTTCCAGCAAAAGTTTACCAAAAACATTGAGAAACGCACCCCTTTCTTTGTAAGGGGACAGCTCTACAGCCAACGCGATTTCTCGCAAACCACTTTTAATCCTGCCCATTTTTACAAGAGAAAGTCCTACAAAAACGCGATCTTCCAAAGAAATGGGAGACCACAAGAAATCTGTGGTTGCCAGCTCAACGATTTCGTTATACTGCCTGTTGAGATACAGACGGTTCATACACAAACGGAGAGATGCAGGGATGGGGCAGCTATAATATGCAGCCGCACGCACAACGTGCATGAGTCTTTGCATCAACGGTATCGCCTTTAGTAATCTGCATTGGTAGGTCGCTATGTGGCAATTTCAATGCTACATGGCTGAATTCAAGACGTAACGACAAACAGCTACCCGCATAGCAGAGACCAGAGCACCGGAAAAGAAGACATACACATCAGCAAGTATATCACGTAAGGCACCCTTTGTTGGTTTCCCTGTTGGTCTCCGTGTTGGAGTCATGGACTTGGGGGGATATCTTGCCTATTTATTGCCACCTGAAAACGAACATCCACTCTTCAGAAATCTCCCACCCCGGGACTCGAACTCCATGAATGCTGACAGCTTCATCAACGATACCCAAGAAGTGGCTTTATCGACTCAAAGGACACAGGAAAAGATTCAAAAAAAGTCTCAGGAAAAATCTCAGGATGATACTTTCAAGTTCAGCTTGAAAACGGGCGATTCTGACTCGCCGTGGCTGTCGAAAATCAAAGATCCGTTCCAAGACCCTCAGATTACACCGGCACGCAAAGTTGCCACTTCTGTCCCCCAGATCACACCCTCCTCTGTGCCGCGGCAGCGGTTCCGCTCGTTTGAGACGCCTCCAACAGCGAAAGCTCATAGATTTTTTGAAAAATTAAGGGTCACAAATGCCTGCCAGGACGAACTGGAGTATGCTACTCAGAAACAGTGGAGAGAACCGGAAGTAACGCCAGAGAAAGAGGGATACGGACACGACCAAGACCCAGACGATACTTTTTTCAAACCACCGGATTTTGATTTGGCAGAGACTCCGCTGAAAAGAGACGGTGACAGAGGCACACAGAACGACATTGAAGTGCCGCAAACTACACAAAGACAGAGGATGGAAGTAGTGGCTACCCAGAGCCAGCCTGAAGTAGATAGTGTGGTTCCGTCAGACGGCGTGGTAATCGATTCTGACGATGAGGCCCAAACGCAGTTAATCGTCCCAGACTCTAAAAGCTTCGACGATGTCCCCGCAACGACTCCGTACGAGGATACACTTTCGTTGAAGAGGCGTTCTGTGATCGAGGAGTCTTCTCCAGCGATCAGGAAAAGACACTTCCTGGAGCAAAAGCTCAGCTCTTCGCCCTACGCAGAGAAACGTGTTACCAACGGCCTCGACTCGTCTCAAAGAGAAGACCTGTCTACAGATGAGATCACAAATGAAAATGCGCAACAAATATCTCAGGATGTCGTCCCGTCGCAGAGATCTATCGAGGGCTCCCCAGTTGTGTCCTCGCGTTGTGTTTGGCTCCGTAACGGCACAAAAATCTCACCTGCAAGAATCCTCGAATCCACCACCGAGACCCTAGACGTCCTCTGCGGGACAGAATACCTCACTGTTCCTTTCAAAGCCATCGTGTCCCCATTGGACATTCGCGTCGGCGACAAAGTGAAGACGCACGAGCTCAGGAATGCGGACTCCACCGTTGTGCACATGGAAAAATCGGAAAATGCAGCGATTTCATGCATCGATGGATTCGATATCCTCACTCTTCAAACAACAAACGGACTCATTAAAGTACCACTCTCGCACGTGTACATGAACAGCAAACACTGGAGGATACGAAGAAAAGTGGATTTTTACTTCAACGAGGCAAAATTTGAAGAATACCTCGACTCGCTTCGCCACATCAACTCGACAAAATACCTACCCTCGTCACCTTCCAAACCGCGTCTCAACCTCTCGGAGGCACGCAAACTCGACAAGGGCGTTTTCTACGGATGCATATTTCTCATCACCAGCGAGAAAAAGAAGCCATTCAACAGAGACTCCATCTCTGATCTGATACGCGCAAATGGCGGGATGGTGTACGACTCGTTTAGCGAGATCATCACTTTAACAAGCTCGGAGACACCTCTTTTCCAGCCGAGCTCCATCCTTGAAAAGTTCAATTTCGGTGCAGCCGTTTCCAACACCCACTGCCGCTCCGCCAAGTATGTGCAGACGGTGGGACTCGGGTGGCCCGTCCTGAGTGACAGGTTCATCCTGGACGCGGTGAGAAACCCCGAAAAAATGAACTCGTGGGCGTCCTACCTCCTACCTGCGGGTGAACTTTCGTGTATCGATGCTGTCAAGAGCACCAATGTGGTTTCTTTCACGAACAACTTTGAAAAGGGTTTCGCCCTCAACCAACAGCTCCACAACAACGCGCACGTTTTAGAGCACTATGCCATTTTCGTCCCCGACGACTTTGATTCTACACTGGAGTTTCTCTTGACCTCTCTCGGGATAGGCGTCGTCATCCGCGTAGAAATAGGAGACTTGTTTGACAAGATGAAGGAGTTTTCACATTTGAGATGTCTTGTGTTTTACGATGCGTCCTTTACGACGCTGGTTCCTCTACTCGATAGCATGTGGCGCGATTCTAGGGTTTCGTTTCCGAAATCTTTTTCCGCGGGCTCTACTGTTCTCGAGAATTTTGAGCTAGGGAAGATAGCAGGAAAGTCTCAGCCCACGCGAGACAACTGGTTGCAAGTGGGGCTAGTTGACAAAGAGTGGATTATCCAGTGCGTGATTGGATGTGCAGACTGGGACTGTAACTATACATGGAAGGGGTTTTATTGAAGGCGAAATTTCACGAGTCGCATTATTCAACAGTTGTGCTGGGAGGTCTATCCTCTCCCGGTTTGTCCTCACGTGTGAAGCGATAATGTCTGGAGACAGCGAAGCGATGAGTGAGCCACCATTGATCTGCAGTTCATGGACGCAGAATGATGAGTTGTTGTACTTGAATCATCTTCGGAATATGGTGAATACTTTTTAAATGGGCTCACTCACGCCATCAAATAACCCACGATGCACTCTGGCGGTTTTATTCTAGTGGGATTACCGTTCTCAGACTTTCTGGTGAGATCCAGAGGTGTGTTTTTCGTTTACGGAAGGAATAATTTCATTCATTGTCCTGGCGTTGAGTTGAACTTAATTGCAGGGTCTGTCGGCTGTTCTGTACAAGAGTATTCTGAAGACTGTTGCATGCTTCTTTTCCCACTTCATCGAGTGCTGCCCTGTGATGTGGTGGTTCTTCGGAAGGTTATCGCGTTTGGTGAAAATTTCTACAATTTGGAGCTAAACGAGGACTTGGTTATAAAACACAAGATAATCATTTATCGAGGCATGCACTTTAGTATTGATCCTCAGTTTGCGGGGAAAAAGCTTCTGGGAACCAAACTTGAGAACATATGAGCGGATTGAAAACGGCGTTTTTGGTAAGCCTTTGTTGAAAATCCCCTCGAAAGCGTAATGTAATCCTGAGTATCCTAAAGAACATTGTTCCACATGCTGACATGCGTATAAAACCGTTTTAAGATAGCGGTTAACAGATACACAACAACCTCTCACCAGGAAAGTGCTGCATACTTTCTATCGAGATATGTGAGTATGCTATACACTTAGAACAGCAATTACATCACCGCCAGCCGTGGCTCAACAAAACGTTGAAGAGGGTGGCACAAACCTCAAAGAGAGAATGTCGACCTGAGTATTTGTCACATTGTTATAGCAGAAAGCCATTGCATATATAAAAAATTGTTGATGATGCGAGGAACTGGTAGCAGCGTGAGCTGTGTAGTTCGTGCTCATAGTTTTCTCTTTTTCCAGGTATACATGAAACCGTTCGTAGTAATAGTTTCTCTACCTGAGGCTGCTACTGAACTGGAGTCTTTTGTTTCCCTTTTACACACGAATTACTCCGGCAAGAGGATGCATAGAGTTTGTGGGGAATGCTCATTCGAGTGCGAAGAATGACTATTCTCATGAACGTTGTCTTCCTGTAGTGCACAATATATGCGAAGTAACTTCTGCGTCAATTTATCCGCTCTGTGCGTCTTTGTGTCTTATTTGACCTTTGACTCCTCTCTGTCGTGAGAGATCAGACTCCCTTTTATAACGACACTTACGTACAAACTGCCGCTCCTCCTTTTCCCAACACACCCAGACCCAATCCCAACAAATGTGGTGTAGATATGTGCTGATCGCACCTGCGCGACTCGGTCCAGAGCGTTCCATTTAACGCACGCTGTCTTGTTGTTAATTTCCAACGTGGTCTTACCATGTGAACGTAGGCGGTCCCACAGCTGGTGCCGTGACTTAACAGGACTCTACTTGTGTCGTTATAATCGATGGACCTTAAACTACTCGTTAAGAGGTTTGGGTTGTTACAACGACAACCCTCGATTTCATCAATCGGATGGAGCGGTCACTGAAAAGTTTTGATAAACTTAGCATACATGCACTGGAGCAGATAGGGGTGGATGCTATAACAATGTGACAGATGCCCAGGATGGCCATTCACCATGTTATCCTTCCTCCTCAACGCCTTGTTGAGTCACGGTTGGCTTTATGGTATACGTGCTGTTCATCGTAGTATATATGATACTCACATATGGCGACACTTTTTCTTTTTAGTCGAATAAAAAGTCTCAGTGACTGTTCCATGTGGCTGATGAAGTTGGTCTTTGTAGTTCTAACAGCTCAACCCCACTAACGAGTGGTTGAGAGTCCACTCGGATGGTTTAAACTCCGCCGGTTTGAAGTATATAAGAATAGGCGGAAGCTGCAAGATCCCCTATGTTTGCATAAGACCAAGCTGAGAATTGTGGTTCGCCTAACAAGGCAAGCAAAGAACCGGCTCGCCCATGGAGCGGAAGATCTAATGTCAAACAAGACTCAAAGACGCACAAGATCTGAGACAGCTACCACTCTGATATCGTGTGCACTCCACGAATAAAATGACGCTAAGAACAAGATCCTTAGGAATCAGAATGGCTCAACCGACTAACATGAACATGGTTAATTGTTGTTCTTTGTATGCTTTGCAATCTCAACGACAAAACCCCGAGTACCCATAGTGTCGCCATCTTCAGGGTGACCTGTCGAAGCTTTTCTAAAAGATAAGACTCGGCCATACTGAAGAAGTACAGATCAATCAGACCATTCGTAGAACAATACAACCCCAAAGTGAAGGGTTTTAATGATTTGCTAGAGATCCGCGATGGAACTCTAGTTGGGCATTGCCCAACCCTGTAGCGATGTCTCTATTCAACAGTCATGTTACCTTGCTTGTAGTGACCTGTCTAAATCTTGGACAGGAAAGTGATTCTCTGATAGCTCAATTTTACTTCTCTCCGACCCATACTTCCAGGTACGGTTTAGTTTCTGCAGCATAGGGAGATCTTTCTAGCTAATTCCACTGTTCTGTCAAATATCTATCGAACGGTCCTTCAATAAAAGTACGCTGAGCTATTATGCATCATGTACAGACTGCGCATACGGATGCATACAGAGTGCACCACCCAAATCCACATGTCCAGTTCAAGAAAGAAGCTCCTCCTAATGGTGAGTAATCTTCCATTTTTGGCTAACCTTTAGGGTCGTAGCGGCTCGGGAAAATCTTCTATGAGATCAATCATTTTCAGCAACTACTCTGCGTTCGATACTCGTCGTTTAGGGGCGACAATCGATGTAGAACATTCCAACCTCAGATTCCTTAACAACATGACTCTCAACTTATGGGATTGTGGTGGACAGGATATTTTTATAGAGAACTTTTTGAACAATAGCTCCAACGAGGATTCCAGTAACAACATCTTTCTCAAGTGCGAGGTGCTAATCCACGTATTTGATGTAGAGTCCAAAGAGGTTACCAAAGACATTGAGATTTTTCAGAGGGTTTTGAAGAATCTGTACGAGTTTTCACCCAATTGCAAGGTATTCATCCTGCTCCACAAGATGGACCTCATACAGACAAATAAGAGACAGGAACTGTTCCACATGATGTTTGAAAAACTCCAAGAGACGGCGTCGCCCTTCCGTTTCACCCTCACTGGTTTTGCCACTAGTATTTGGGACGAGTCGTTGTATAAAGCGTGGTCTTCCATCGTTTGCTCGCTGATTCCAAACATATCCCGGTACGAGCAAAACTTGGGCAAGCTGAACAAAGTGGTCAACGCGAGCGAAATTATCCTTTTTGAAAAAACAACTTTCCTAGTGATTGCCTCCACCAGCATGAAGGAGAGAGAGTTGGACCCGAAAAGGTTTGAAAAAATTTCCAACATTGTCAAGACGTACAAGCAAAGCGTGAACAAGGTGCGATCCAATTTCCAGAACCTGACCCTCACGGGAATGCATAGCTCCATTTTTCTCGATGTGCTCACAGATAACATATACATCATGGTCATCAAGCCGCTGGATCCAACTGTGGATGATGCCAACCTGCTCTTGCAGAATATCAAGTTTGCCAGGAGATTGTTTAACCAGATAGGGTGAGCACGAGACCAAATTGGGAGTTTGTTCCTCTGCTGTGGCGAACCGTTTTCCCCGATCAGGATTGGCATTGTTGTCATAGTTGTTTCAGCGCCAGAATGTCATAATTTCCAGTGTTCTCTTTCACCAAGCGATAGCTATGCGGGTTTTTAAAAGTATAGACGTTTGTTCTGTTAGGAAATCTTTTTTTCTAATCATTGTTGTGCAGGGAGGAAATTCTGACATTAATGTTAGGTGATGAGTTGAGAAGAACCGTTTTGGGCATGTGGAGTCTGCCTAGCCCCTCAAAGAGTGTAGCCGATGACTATGGTACATCCAACAATCCCAACGGGCCTGGCGACACTTTAGCTCACGTTGACGAGCAATTAATTGGATCAAGCGGATCAAAGAAAATGAAACGAAAAGCGCGAGATACGTGAAGACACATTTGTTGTCTAAGGATACGTTGTCTAAGGTGAAAAACAAGAAAGCTGTCTCGTTAACGACGGAATAATAGCACCGATACAGAGAGCCCCTTTTTCACGTTACAGACAAAAATAATCAAAGCTCCCCAAGTTTCTTGGAGAATGAAGCTTTCTTCAATTTCTTTTGTCAACGTACAGAGAATAAAACACTGTAAATTCGAGAACAAACACTGGTATCACTCCCCGTGTTGAAAAAAACTTCTTAAATTCACTCATCAGCTCCGAGAGCACACATCATTTCGATGCCACCCTTTCAAACATCCACATACCGCATTCCATAGGCAAGTTAAATGCTTCAACCAGAAGCGTTTTCATATTTACTAGAAATAGTCCCCTAATCCTTAACCATCTCCGGCGGCCAAGGGAAAACAGGAAATCCCTTATGCTCAGGTGATCTACATCTCTCGACCTGAGCTTCTGCCAAAGTAAGTCAAACACTAAGCAGTCCTCATTTACTAACCTGACTTGCTTTGGCATATTCTTGTAACTCTGTGCCTGGAACGACGTGAAATAGTTGCCAATGCTCGACATATTTGTTCACGTTTTCACCCCTGTCCAGGGTAAGAAGGGAAACCTTGGAATTTTCGAGATCGATAATAGTGAACACCTACCACTTGGAGTTCTTGTAGTGAATAGCACCGATGATGTCACAATGCAGTGTGTGCATAGGAGCCGTTGCGAGATGGGCGTTGCGTGATCCTCTTGGTGCGTTCGCGCGCCGGGCTTTGCATTGTAGAATGAGGGTTGTGCGATCATGTTCTCGTCGGCTAAGATTATATTTCTCGTCAGGGTGCAGAGTAGAGTGTCGTAGTTGATGTGTCCCCGGATTTCGTGGACGTTTGGCGACGGTTTCTGGACAGAATTCACCGAACGGCAGGGTATTTGTGCCAAACAGCGGAGCGATACGATATCAACAGGGAAGGAGGGTAAGTTGTCCTTGGGTCTGAAGCGCTATGGCTGAACTGGACTGTAGGATTCCTGCAATCTCGGATGCCAGGTATTTTCCAGTGGGATGTTTCTGGTCAGTTAACGGGGCGTACGGTCCGGAAAGGTTGGGGATGAGAATCTGGTTGAGAAGGTAGTCCGGAATAGGTCCACCTTGAGCTCGGGTAAGCTCGTTCTCTACGCGGTTGAGCCTTGAGAAATAGGCGGTGGGGTCTTCCATTCCATCGAAGTTGAGAGTCGACCGCAGAAGGTAGGAGACCGCCCGCTGCATTGCAGGATGCGCTTGGCTCAATAGGAATGGATAGAGCGCCATGGCAATAATGTTGTCTTCGAAACGGTGAAACCAACCAGTTTATGTGATTAATGGTGCTGCTGTAGTAATCTGGGAAGGAATAGTTCAGCATTGTCGTCGTGGGCAGTGGAAGCGTCTGACATGTTACCGTAGTGAGTGCTACCATATGAGAGACTGGATGTTCTTGTTGTCCCAGAGTCCTCATTAAGGGCGAGAGTGGACAACTTCTCATTAATGGTGGATCTGACTTAATGCCTTGTTTGTTCTCTGAATCGCGTGGATTGGTCATTAACTCAATAGACAGTATAAATTGCTGTACCTATCTACTACGTAATTCTCTTTAGTACCTCATCACGCAACACATTGGATGTTTCATGCATGTTTCGGACGCACCTCATATAATATCACTGTCTCACACTTTACGGCCTTTCTCCACTGGAATTGATGACGCTAGAATGCCATGGGAACGAACTCGGTGAACATCCGAAAGTGCATGATTACTATCACCACTCCGCTGGGGTGTCTCGTTCGATACTTTGGTCATAAGTTAAACCAAAACATCTTTAAACTGCTGGGGTCGATGATTTACATGAAATTTTGTTGACTCATCTTTGTGCTCACACATTATGTAACGTTTCCATTATTTCATCTCTGTCGGCTTGAAATCTTTTGTTATTTTCCATTTGGTCCACATTGCGTTTCTCATGGAAACCATCTCGTTCTATCTCTTTTGGTCATTCCTAGTACGCCGTCATGCACACCATACTATAAATACAGTGTAGAATAATATATAGATTTTATCATCTATAACGCACTCTAACAGGTTATGGGCCTTGAACCACTGCAAGTACCCTAGGATCGTATCCTTCATCTTGCCCAAACGCGTCCTAATTGGGAGCAACTATTATTTTGTGCTATCCGTTCCCATGGAACTAAAGGCCCTTTGGGCGTTGCTAACATTAAAGTAGCTCGCTGCTGCTATAGGCGGTTCAAAACGCAAGCAGATTCTCACATGTGTTCACAAAGTCCATCTAACCGTGGCACTCATTTCCCTTTCAGGTGACTCACAAAGGATTCTCCAAGTGAATGAGAGGCATACCACCTTACTTCCTTTCGTGTGATTTCGGGCGCTCTGAGCATGACATAAAGCCTAGACGCGTTTTGCATTGATTAACATATCGTTCATCACGCCACTGGACCTTGAATACTCCATGAACCACGAAGCTGGAAGAGCCTAACTGGTCGTTCGGGATATAGAGCATCTTCGGGTAACCATTTAAAGTTACTTTCTTTTGGATGTCTTAATGATGACTGCAACAAACAGAAGGACCTGTTAATGAAAACATGCCGTCATAACAAACAGGTTGACAAACAATCCCGAGATTGTCGTTATATTCCTACCACGGAAAGTTATTGCCAGAGGCTATTTGTACACACGAATAGAAACATACATGTGGTTGTCACATCGTGCTGCAACAAAGGCAGAAACCAACCAACCAACATTAAAAGTTTCTGACAACTCACCCAATTTGGAAAGCTCACTTTCACCGATCTCCCTACTCATCACATCTAGGCGTTCCTGTTTTGCAAAAATACCACGAATTCGCACGTACTGGAACTAAAGCACCTCTTGTACGTCGCCTTCTTTTCATCAAAAGACGAACTTACCTAATAAAGAAAAGTCTCTCAGTACCTCCATCGCTAATTAACCTCCCAATGACCAAGGTAAATCCAGGAAAGCAAAACATTCACCAGTTCGAATGCGGAGACAAGTCTCAGAGAATATGGTACCTCACATTGTTTGTCGGGCATAAGAGAGACATCATTATTATACCTCAACATGCTTGCAATGTCATAACAAGAACAAGGAGCAATGGCAGGTACTGTACGGGTTTATTATCACTACCCTATTATACAGAAAAAGTTGAATACACCAACACTCCAGACAAAGATCATATCAAGCAGCGGAGAATGCTGGACCGAATCTATATTGTAAATATC
>PPLB01006082.1:0-12202 GCA_003706365.1 Citeromyces siamensis
AATTACCAAACTCAACGGTACTCCAGGATTGAATCCGGCGATGATCCGCCATGAGATGACGTGTCGCTATCAGTATTTAATGGCATCATCACGTTACCGCAAACAGTCACCATCAAATAATACATCGACGTCAAAGAGTCCCACGTCCGGCAACTTGTCACCGGCTACCACAGCCCACGGCCATGAAACTAAATCGTCATCAAAACCCAGTGCACGCTCTAGTACCAAGCCTGGAAAGAGCAAAAACAACAGTTCGATCGGTATTGGCTCAATAACCTTCGAGCCAGACAACCTGGTGGCCAATGTTGGCATAGTTCCTGAGCCGATCTCTCTAAACAATATCACTAAAAGCCGAATTGGCGTCGCCGTGTTTCAACATCGGAACCCTAATCTGCGGAGTAGAATAAAATTCTTTGTGGTTCGACTGATGTTTTCCGGAATTGAGAGAAATCAGTATATCCACCTCGGTGACAGGTTCAAGTCACCAAGCAAAGTAGTTATATTAGTGTTCATAGGTGGATATATTAATCGGTATCTTATAGTGAAGACTTTTCACCATGCATATTTACGTCATTCCGCATAGAGATCGTACGATATAGAATCAATTCGTACATCTCACAGGAATGTTAACCTGAGCGATGCTGTTGCTATTAAATAATCAAGCAATTTGACAATCTTCTCCATCATGTGCCAGATGGATGAAGTGGCAAGATATTGATCGTGGTAGGACACATCCGGACGCAAGGTTGTGGTTATATTCACAGTGCCTTTTGTAATCGTCCTCCTTTGGTTCATCGTCGATTTCATAGTCTCTTCTGTCAGATAGAAATTCGGTTCTAGTGGAAGCCTTTCTTGGCCTTTTGGCCGATAAAGTTTCTGTGAGACATTGAGGTGCGTCCGAAACATACATCAAACATCCGACATGTTCCATGATGAGGCACTAAAAGTATATAGACTGAGGATTACGTAGTAGATAGATAAAGCAATTTATATTGTCTATTTGTCCTATCCATAAAAACCAGAGAACAAACAAGGCATTCGACTGACACCATTAATGACAAGTTGTCCACACTCCTAAATGAGGGATCTGGCACAACAAGTACATTAAATCTCTCATAGTACGCAATAGCACACGATATTTTTGGTAATCGAACCACTTTTATATATAACGAACATTATATGTGTGGGTTACAGTATGAACGATCCTAGCTCTATTTTCCAACCGCTTATGGCCCTGGTGTTCTTGTGTTGGATCACGCGATCCGATATTACAATGCATGGCAGGAGGATCAAATTACTGTAGTGGGTTACTCCGCTTTTGATTAAGATCATTCCTCATCATCACACGTACATGAGAATAGTCATTCCCGACAAGCACTATGCATCCTCTTGCGGGAGCAATTCGTTTATAAAAGGAAGACAAAAGGCTCAGGTAGAGGTAATCCTTCAATTACGCGAGAAACACCACAAAAGGTTCGCAAACACCTGGAAAGAGAGAAAACTATGAGTGCAAATTACACAACTCAAGGTGCTCTCGGTTCCTCCCATCATCAACAGACTTTAGCCACCGATGGACTGCTAATGCTTTGTAAACACTTATGCATCTTGTGTGAATGAAAGGATACATTGTCTTTTCCGTTAGTGGCATCTCTATCGATCGCTCCTGCATGATGAGCGGCCCTTTTGTTGAGCATATATGAACAATGATGATAGACTGACTCCTCATCGAACGCTTACAAGGAGATATCGAAACGGTTGAATTTGCTGAACCTCGGCATTCTTCACTCACCCGCTCAAGTGCCTTAATTACGTGATCAAACGTGGTTCGGACTTTAATGGAAGAGGAAATGGCTGACGTACGAATCATAACCAAGGCCTACGAAGAAGGATTAAACGCTCTGACATTGCGCCTTTGAATGTACTGGTTTTCTAAGAGTTCGCCAACCTTTGGTGGACACTTACTAGACCTCCGAGGAACTCAAGGTCGAGTTCTCCTTTAAGTGACACAGACTACGATTCACAGATATAAAGCCGAGCCAGCATTACACGTATATACTGGAACCGGCCAGGTATTCTTTCAAGCGTGCCAAAAATACTACTTCCGCAAAATTCTGCCATACTCTTCCAAACATATTGAACAATATCTGCCGGAAGTCAGCGGCCACAAGGAATGTTGTGGAAGAAGGTGAATAAGTTGTATTTCACAACTCTTAGGAGAGGCAATGTCCGCTCTGCAAAACAGACCAAGTGCGGTGGATATAACATGCCATCTCAGATTGCGAGATCACAAGGTTAAACATCCTTCAGATCTATTTCCCATTGTTCCTCTCGCAGCTCAAATGCCGTGGCTTCACATGAAATTGACGGTTGTCTGCTCTTTGCCTATGGGAGCCCAGAATGGGATCCGACGGCTGAATTGAAGGCAAACCTAGCCACGTTCCCATTGGGTTTTACTATTTATGCGAAGGATATCAGAATCGATACTCGTAAAGTAAAGAAAAAAAAAATAGCTTTTAAACAAAGAATCTTGGAATGATCATTTAGAGCTGGTTTTTATTCTGTTTGTCCGAGCCAACACCAACAGGTAGTGAGGATACACCACACTAGTCTAACAACTCGTATTCCAAGCATTTATATTTTTGGCAATCAAAAGTTTAATCGTTTCAGGTTTTACCCAGATTTGGTAACGTTATCTCAACTTTCAACAGTGTTATTTTTAAAATTTTCAAAGAGTTTCTTTGTCGCAAGAGCATGATATAAATATATAATTACCCATCAGTTCGACTCTACCTGACTGCGATTTCATCCGAGCATGCCGGACCCTTTTGGGCCATTGTCGAAACTAACCCGCTTTTTTCATGCAGTGTACTAGTGTCACTCCTTTTGCAAATTTGAGGCAAGTCCTTGTTTTCATGGCCAGAGACTTTTATTCAAAGTCAGGCCTTTAGAAAATTAAATAGGGTCTGTCAGGCCCTAGCGCTAATAGGGCTCATCCCTTACCCTACCGCAAGACCTAACGTATAAGAGCTGGATATATATACAGACGGACATCAAACAGAAGATCGTCAACCTTACATGGAGGTCGAATACAACCGGGAGTTGAGTAAAGAAAAGAGTAGATTACCCGACTATGGACGATACCGCACAATGTTTTGAGGCTCACCCCGAGTTAGTGGAGTAACTTCAAAAACACCAACTGGAACTAACTACTCCAACACCACGATACAAGTTAGACACATCCGTCTCCTTGTTTAAACCAAGAGATTCACTGTGCAAGTCTCTTCAAAAAGACCTGGCCGGCCAGCCATTTCATGGTGGCCTCCTAGTTGAAGCGCTCTATTCTGTCGCTGCCGATGAGACATCTCTGATGTTGAACAACATGCCGAAGCCATCAAGTCTTTCCACAACGTTTTGCTATTCATAAATCGGCTGCCCCTGGTCGACAGAAACCCTGATGAGCAAGACTTAACGAATCTCAGAATCAAGGACTTTCAAAACCTGATCGGGTTATCGGTTGCAAAGACCAAGCAAGATTTTTCCAAGACTATTTCCAAGATAGTGGAAATGAGATACCTGGACGCGTTTCCAGCACAATGAGTCATCCTGATTCTCGCTCACGGTGTTTTCAGACATTACGCAGCAATCATGGCATGGTTAATCAGTCACGCTGGAGAAGACAAATTAGAGTTTACTCTGTACGAGCTCTCGAAGGAAATTGAGAGCATCGGCCCCTCGATCAAAGAGAACGTAATTCGAACGTCCAAAGGAACCACACGTGCTACCTTCAATAGAATATCTACGTCGAATTCCACAAGTTCCACTTACTTAGGACTTGTAGAAGATGAATCCCTTCATCTCGCTGTACTGTTCGATTCAGGTGCTTCAGCGTCATTCATCGAAGAAGCAGTGGTCAGAAAAAGTGGATGGAAAACCAGATTCAACAGCAACCGCTGTTTCACACTCCACTTTGGCACAAATGAGTTCTCAACGATGCTATTACTTTTAAATCATCACAAAAAAAACCAATATGGCTTATGTTTATCCCATGTTGGTTGACAGATTTATGATGTAAAGAGACGTTGTATGTTAGAAGGTCATTACATTTGGTTCTTGAGGTTAACCAACAGAGTGGAGTTCAACCCAAACGTCATGCTTCTCTTACGCTGAATTTCGCTAGATCCTCAATATTAGATCGGCAAGTGCGAATGATTCGATAGGTTGCTAAACTGAAACCCTGAAAAACTCTTTGCAAACCAATTGTACATTATTTCATCCTCTTTCACATCTCCCCTTCACAGCGTTTTCGCCCTCTCTTTTAAACTCCTCGATAATAAAGGGTTTACGGGCGTGCTGAGCTCGATGGCGGTTGGCTCTTCATTCCAACACATCCACCAGGTGTGATACCTCAATGAGACAACGTATACCTAGCAACTGTTTCTGATCGCAAGTGCTCCCAAAAATTACCGGGTATCGTTATCCATCAAGTTGATCTGATAATGCCACAGGAAATCGCGGCAACTCTCGCTTTTGATCTAGATCAGATGCTCGATGCCAACGAATACATCAACGTGCTTCGATGTTCTATTGATCCCAACAGGACCAAGGCAGGTCCCGATACAGTTTCTTTCTGGGAATTCCACATGGGTTTACTGAGTTATTCCATTGTCGTGGGAAAATCCCCCGAAACGGCTGGAGTAAACAGCTCAAAGCCCCAACAAAATACAAAGTTTCATTTTGTCCCGTATGCGCCAAGGTAAACCACACTACGTAAAATATCGATAATGATATCTGGATTTCGATCCACCTCAGAGGTTAATATCAATACCGATCACATGGAACTCCATCGATGGTAATAACTCGAGCAGAACACGCTATTCCAATATTACAACGGAACTAAGGGCAGCAGGATTGTTCTGTGCAAAGATTCCTCAGAACCATTGTGATTTGGTCGGATCTTTATATGCAATTATTACAATTCATGAGTGATGAATGGATACATAATTATCTAGACGCGATTGGTATGAAATGTCTTGATGATGTGAGCATCTGAGCAGCTTGAGTTCAAGACTCATAGTTTTCTCTCTTTCCAGGTATTCACGAAACCGTTCGTAGTGATAGTTTTTCCAGTAAATGTTGTATTACTTCTACCTGAGGGTGCTGCTTGCTCCTTTTTATATACGATTTACTCGTGCAAGAGGATGCATAGGTTTTTGGGGAATGGTCATTCGAATGTCACGAAGAATGGCTATTGTCATGCAGAATGACCTCGGTAATCAAAATTGGAGTAACCGAATCTAGTAGTCGTTGCCATTCGACGAATAGTTTTTCCAACTTTTTGGAGGTCCGACTATCAGGACTAAATGGATTTTATACCCTAGAACAAACCTATATAAGCGACAAGCGAAAAATTGCAACAAAAATTGTCTGAACAAAAAGGATAGCCAATCTTGGATCTCCAAGTGTCTATCGTCTCACTTGGTAGAGTGCCTCATTACCAGACACCCAAATACGTTTTTTTCGATAAAAATCTAGATCAAGTATCTTCCGGGCCAACTACAACCCTCATCAACAAGTAGAGATTCCCGTGGTGACGTTTTCCGCAGATGGAAAAACAAAGTCAACATAGTGGATAATGCACCATTTTCCTGAAGCTGACATTTCGATCTGCAAGGGCCAACGTCAAGTGGATACTTCCATAATGTCCCGTCCAAAAATGCACTGAATGCAGGACAGAGTAAACGAATAACCGAGGGGTTTACCAAGAGTTATCCGAAACAACGTATCAGGAGAAATGCATGGCCTAGAATAAAAAAACCACATTGCATAGATCATTCTCCTCTTTTGGCCTTTCAGACTGAAATCCATGGAATCTGGCAAATGAGGTCCCCATGATAAGAAGATACTAGGCAAAATTTCACAAACCTATTCTGACAGTCTCCCATCACCAGCGTCGCACAGAGGCCGCATGCGTGTGCCAGAAGGTCCATCTCCTACGCCGAGTTTCCACCTCATCAACCACTCTGCAAGTGGGGCATTGTTGATGGAATACGTTTCAGATTCCGGAACAGCATGAGCGTATCTGCTTTTCGCCCGGGAAAAAACTGAGGTGTGTGGACATTTATCGTAAAGCGAGCTATCTACAAATACCCGAGCACCTTCAAGAGATAGTCTATAAAGATACCGAGGAAGAAGACGTGGCCCGTGTTGATGTTACTCCTAAACCAGTTCCAGCAGTCTTTCGGGTTGTCGAGGTCGACCCTGTAAACCATTCTGAAAACACGGAACCCTCCCCACAGAGCACCAAACAGGAAGCCCGGACCCATGGAGTTGAGTACGCCCGCGGTGGCAAACAGGCCCATCTGCGCTGCGCTCAAGGCGTAGCAGTATTTCTTGGTGTCCCCACGCCACGCGAGGGCCGTGCTTTTGATACCGGCCTTGACGTCGAACAGCTTGTCCTGGTGCGCGTAGATGGTGTCGTACGTCATGCACCACGCAAAGCTCGAGAGGTACAAGGGCACCATTACGGGCCAGTCCCATACGCCCATCGCAGGGAACCCGAGCAGCGCGCCCCAGTTGAAACACGCAGAGAGCGCCGCCTGTGGGTAGTAGGTGAACCGCTTGAACAGCGGGTACGTGCCCACCAGCGCAAGCGACGACGCGCCAAGGAGGAAACAGTCGAGCGGCAGCTGCAAAAGCACCAGCAGCCCGACAGAGAGCTGCGCGGTGAGAAACACGCCCGCCTGCTTCATCGAGACACGACCGGAAGCCACGGGCCTCCCGACGGTTCGCGCTACACGGCTATCGAGGTTTCTGTCGAGCATATCGTTGACGGTGCAGCCTGCCCCGCGCATCACGACCGACCCTACGCCAAACACCCCGAGCATCCACAGCGTGCTCGAAAGGGGCGCCGCCGTCTGGTACGCCGCCATCGTGATTGCCCACGAGCAGGGGCTGTACAACAGCCAGCTTCCCACGGGTTTCTCCAGTCTCATCAGCTCGGCATAGGGAACCCATTTCGCTGGCAGCCGAGATACGAACGGGCCCAGAGCGTTCTGCGCGGTGTTGCACGGCGTGGCGGAAGAGGACGGCGGTGCCTCGCACGACGTGGCAAAGGACGACGCTGTCTTGCACGACTTGGCAGAAGAGTACAACGCCCTCCCGATGGTGAAAGGGTGGGTTACTTTTAGTCGTAGGAGCGCGTGGATCATGTATCGCGAAAACGCCATCGTCTGCAGCTCGCGCTGGATCGAATACCGCATTGGGACCCTCAGCGCACTGGATGCACCGTGGACTCGCGTGCGAGTGTTGGATATCTCTGGAGCTCATTTGGCGTGCCAGTGTCTCTGTCCCAGCTGGCCAGCCCTGCCGGACAACAGCGGCCAGTGGCTTTCCAGAGGAAGTGCTCCAAGGAAACGTCTGGTGACATCCGCTTCCTCAACCATACATCGCAGCATCAAGCAGTTTCCCAGGAGAAAGGGTCAGCTTTGCCATACATGGAGCATGCGGTGAAGATAATGTGAAATTCCAGCAGTCGGGTAACGCTTTCACCGGCTGTCCAACGGTCACAACTGCCCGTGCTAGATGCGCATAGTTTGCATGCGTCCTCGGTGGCCTCTGAGACACGGATCATACTCCAAATATCATTACCCTTGGATGCAATGACCAGAAAACGTGGTGTATCTCTGCTCCAAGGTCTGTCAAGCGCGGGTCCAATACCAAGAGGTTTCATGTTGCCTGGAAAAGTGTGCGCAGTATGACAAAGGCAAACCACTCGCGCGACATGGTTCGAATAGGAGTAGTTTTGTCAAAAATCGAGCCGCAAAACTGATGAGACGTCTCGATATGGTCTGGAAAATGCGATAGAGGTTGCAACTGTAGGGAATCCACGCTGAATCACGCTTGACGTTTATCTGAACTTTTTGGTTCGGTTAATCGCACCTAATTACATGCTTTCACTTTTGGTATGGAAAAGGATCCTTCACATGATTTTAACGTCCGGCAACGACTCATGACGCGATCACATGAAATATCATACACATCCAAAGGTTATGCTTCATCTTTTCAAATCTTTCAACGTTCTAGTAACTCGTGCATTTTCACCTTTTGCAAGACCTTTAGCCGTGGCAAACCGTCTTGAAGAGCCGTCCACGAGAACCAGATTCTTCACCAGAAACGTATTAATCTGCTGTATCTTGAAAGAGGGCGGGATCTTGGACAACACAGTTAAAAATCCATCCAGCCCTTTCAGTGTCTCTTCCACATCTTTTGCATCAGCCTTCCCTGACCCACTTCCCACTTTAAACTTGAAAAAATCATGCGTTTCCAGGAAACGCTGCACAAGAGCAGCGTCCTCCATCCTTAGATAGTGCTCAAACACAGCCAACAACAGCTCTTCATCCGGAATTCCCTGCGCGGACACATATGGAAGGCCAAGAGTAGTGGCAAACGTTTCTGCTGTCTTAAAGTCGGTCAAATTGCATAACGTGGCCACAACAAGAAGGTTATCTTTAAACTTCACGTCCAAGATGCATTCAATAAGCGGAACAAGATGCGAAAGTGGTTCTAGACGAGCCCGGCACCATCTTAGCACGTTAGCTTCATCCTCGGGATGCGTGGCCTTATGTGCCACTGCCACTGTAACGTCGGTGATTCCACCGAGACAGCGACAGATTTCCTCGTGGAGTAAAAAAAATGACAACTTCATCTCCAAGCGCATAAACTCGAGAAACTCCAACTTGACGGCAGGGATCGCTTTGTACCGTTGGATGCATTTCTGCAGTTCCAGCTCGTCCGTTGTCTCACATAATGAATCCACCAAGCTGAGAATGTAGTCACCCACAAACTGACTATTCTTGTGAACGAGTACTTTGAGGTACTCACTTTTGGTTTTCGGGTACTTCTCCATCAGCGACAGCGTTTTAACCTCGCTCAAATCATTCTTGCTGAACAGCTCAATCGCATGGTTCGGGCTGTGGTCCAGTAGCCATTGTCCATACGTCCATACAAGCTCCTCGGAGGAGGCAGTGACCAAGTAGCGTGTGAGGTAGTCGAGAGCGCCATCCATTTGGAAAGCCGGATCGGCAATCTTGCCTGAAATAAGGTCGATCCACGTGTTGAGGAATTTCTCTGCTTTTTCTAATTTTTCATACGCCTTTGCCAGCGCACAGAATCGCTTGTTTTCCTCGAGAGAGTCGACACATGTTTGCGGAATGGATTCCATCCGTTCAATCAATCCAAGCAGCTTTTCAGGTTTTCCCACCGCATACTCCTTGACAAGAGCCGCTTTCGCTTGCTGGAAATCCAGACTCTCCAAAAATCGCATAAAGAACCGCCTGTCTTTGAAAACCTTGCGCTTGAGCTCCTTGACTTTTTCTAGACAACCTTCAAAAACCCACACGTCGCGGTCTGCGCATCCCGGGGAAAAAATCGTGATCATGATGTTTGGATCACCGTCAAATAGCGAAAACGCCTTTTCCTGGTCCCCCTCCTCCAGGAACGAGAGAGAAAGATACACACGACAGAAATGCGCCTCCACAGAGTCTCCAGACACGTCCACATCGCGCAACGCTAAGGAATGCACGATTGGACGCGGCTGGACGATTTTCAACCCATTTTCCGCAAAAACCAAAATACTCGATCGGGCTACGCCGTTTTTCAGTGCAACCTCATGCTCTATAACAGCCCTTTCTACCTCTTGTGGGGTCGACTGTGGGGAAAGAGGCACCTTTGTAATCATACGCACAAGCTGCGCATCGTGCGATTCAAAGACATGGCTTGTTTTCGCTACAAGCGCACCAGCACCAACCTCAATCGCGTGCTCTTCTTCCTGGGTGGCCAAAGAGTGGAAAATTAAGTCATCCTGGACAACTGCCACACAGAAACCTCCCTCTGTCGCTACAGAACTAGGGTACCGGCTCCATGGGATCGTTCCTCGGGTCATGTCACCGTCAAAGTTTACAAAAACGCCCACGGCAGACTCCTGGGGCGCCCCACCGCACGCCATGACAAATTCGTCTTCAGCTACGGAAGCAATAAGCGGATGCAATGGCGCATCACAACTAGATACGGGGAAAAGCAACACTTTCTGGTTATTTTGCACGTCCACCAGCTCATAGCTTGAATTCGCAACAGCGACAATGGAGCCCCTCTGAGATCCCATTTGGGCACCCGAGTACGAAATATCTCGTGTGTGCTTTATTCCGTCAGCAGATATCGAATAAAAGCGAATGGAATCGTCTCCGAAAATGGTGAGCTCTACAAAATTCTTGTTCCCCCTTCCCACACTCACATCGTTCGCCTCTCTGATCGAGCCAATGTTGGCAGGCGAAAACTCGGGAAGCATAAACACTTTCACTGTGCGTCCACACAGCAACAGTGCTCGTGCGATTCCAGGCAACAGCACAATCTTTCTAATTGGCCGTGATTTAGAGTGGACATTCTGTCTAGAAACAAGTATATACCCGAGTTCGTCGTCAATTTTAAAAAAATGTAGTAACTCCCCCTGCGAAGACCCTACGTACAAATTTGACTCAAATGCCTCGAGCGCCGTTACTGTAGCAGCAGTGTCGTCTGTCTCATTAGACAGCGGCACGTCCTGGACCAATGGAATGAGCGAATACTCTGCGTCATTTTCGTCCATGGGTCATGGAGGTTTAAACAAAGGAGGAGTTCGACCCTGGGCGATGCGACTTTCAACGATGGTCACTTTGCTTTATTCTCTGAATCCCATGTCTATATTGTATACAATCACTGGTGCGATTACCCAAACAGCCTGATGCCATCTTGGACAACTTCTGGCTCTTCTTCTTCCTCTTCCTCTTGTTCGTTCATGTTTACTCGCTGTCCCAATAACGATGCGAAAAACTCATCGATCTGGTTGTCGTTCCACATTTTCTTGTCTGTTCTCGGTGTTTCGAAATTGAGTAATGGCTCCTGCACTGAATACTTTAGCTTACGGCCCTTGGAAGCTTTACGTTCGTAGTGCTTGTGTAGCTTGTTCTTGTTGAGCGCGAGCGCACTGGAAGTGACCAATGCCTGGTTGGAGGCGATCTTTTTATCCACGAGATCATTCAGGAGCACACGGTAAAAGTCCTCGTCGTCAAAAATGGTTTGCGATTCCTGTAGAGACTTGTCTATAGTGTCTAAGTGTTCATCATCATCGTCGTTGTGTGACTTTACCGTCACCTCATTGTATCCCAAGGGTTTCACGCCACGTCTATTGATTTTTGTCCGTTTAATGAGCCTCGCCATGTCCTCGAGGTTGTTGTCCACTTGAGCCGATGCGTTCTGATTGATAACGTTAAACTTGTTAGTGTTGAGGGCTGCCGAACCAGACGCGCTGTTCACCTTGTTGGACCATTTGGTTAGCACAGATCTGCGGTAATGTACCAAGGCGTCGTCAAAGGCCTCTGTTTGCTCCATGTAATCGCTGAGACTTCTTTTCCTGGGCTTTAGGGCAACCTCGCCTATCGATTCCTTTTGGTTGATTCTTTTTCGAAGGTGGAATATCGAGTCTAGCACGTTGTACACGGCAATTTTGGTCTCGTTGAGTAGTTTTTCACTCTCTTTTGATTTAACTTTTTGAAAATCCGTTTTTCCAACGGGTAAAAGGTTACCAGAACTGATGGCTTTTTGGAGTTTAATCCTGCCATCCATTATATTTTCAAAAGTTTGATTTTGGTTGGTTATGGCATAACCTTTGAGTGCGTCGTTTTTCGCAGTTGATGAAAGCCTGTTTATGATGTGGGTCCGTTCTTGATTTATGAGTTGTTTTAATTTGTCGCGTTTGTCCTCGTCCATTTCGTCTCCATTTTCATTCTCCAGGCTTTCACTTTCATTCTCTTCATTTTCTTCGTCTCCATTTTCATTCTCTTGACTTTCACTTTCATTCTCTTCATTTTCTTCGTCTCCATTTTCATTATCTTCCCTTTCACTCTCTTCACTTTCACTCTCTTCACCTTCACTTTCATCCTCATCATCATACAGATCCTGTCGACTGCTCTTCTTGCCCGTATACTTTGATCCAACATTAATCCCATCGTCTCGAAGGGTCGACTTGTCCATCTTTACATAGTGAGAGGGTTTTTCCGGTTCACTTTCAGACCCAGAATTCTCCGAACCGGAAAGTCTATCATGATCTTCAATGTCAAAATCAAACGACTCTGGTTTTGCCAAGTGATTCAATTGCTCAGAGAGTGATTTA
>PPLB01006084.1:0-13197 GCA_003706365.1 Citeromyces siamensis
TCTCTTCCATCTGCTTTCGGAAGTTTCAGCCAATATTGAAGCATCGCGTTTACTACATTCGCTCTCGTCCAACGTTTTGCATATTCATTTTTCCAGAGACACGTTCTTGATCCACGGATTGTCCTCACTTTTAAGACAAAACTCCCAGAAACTCAATGCGTTGGTAACATGCTGATTACCGCGCCCCATAGCCTGAAATATTGACGGAGAGTCATTTAAGATCGCCTTTGGATTAGCTTACAATTAACTTCGACGTTCAACTCGTTATTATTTCGACTGTAACCATTTCCAAGGAGACTCAGTCAGGCTTTCACAATGTAAACGTATAGAAGATGACCGAAAATCTATTAGTTGTTCATCACTCTCTTTGAGAAATCTGAGCCATGAAACAGTTGTGACCCACCATTTCTCGCACATTTGATATTCATATCGTAACCATGAATCTTTTAGATAAGTACCGGTTTAGATCTAAAGGAGCTACCGTTGAGGTGTCTTCCGTACACCATATTACATGGCCCCTACAAATACACTCATCATCTTGGGGTTGTCCTCAGAGGAGCTTCAAAGTGGTACACTTATGGACCATTTATGCACCACTATAAGGGATAATACGAAACCCGATGAAGCTGTCACTTTTACGAAACTGAAAGCACTTAAGCGACTTGTAATAGTATTTCAAACTGTAGAATCGGCAATATCACTACTAAGGATACTTAGAGGTGCTGGCTTTGATGTAGATTTTAGTCCACATAACAACACATTGTCAGTGAAAGAGTTTCTTAAACTCCCAGACGAGGGAACGCGATACGTCATCTCACCTCCTCCGTCACCTCCTTCGGGATGGGTTTCCAGACCTGAAGAACACCCCGATACGAGAGAGCTTCACTCACCTCATGATTTGAGCCATTTACTCTTCACAAGGCTTGGAGATCGGGTCGAAAACCACAAAGGCGAAGACGTGGCTATCGATAAAAACAACCATGAACTAAAGCTCCTCGAGCAGCTGCAAGAAGGAACGGGCGGACATCCTTTAATTATATTGGATCCTGTTGAGACGACTCCTTTTCACTCCGGTAAAAGCGTGAGTCGTGTCAAGACAGCCAGGCCTCCAATATAGCAAGTTCCTATAATGCGAGTCCACAATTTGGCCGAATAAGAGGTCACTGAGATTCTCATTGGTGTAGCATATCAGGGGAACAACTGTTACCATGCTATGCTGGCTTAGATGTACAAAATTGCCTGGTGGCTTGTGAACTCTAATTCTTAAAATTACATTTCTACTTGTTCGTTTTTGTCTTTACCAATTCCCCGAGAAGGCTGTCATAAACTTGGCTTGCCGCCTCCTGTTCCTCCTCGTCAGATGACGCAACCTTTTGTTCCTGGTGAGGGTCATCTTTTATCTTTTTGAGCGCACAGTTCAGAGTTTTCACACTCGACTCATCACCAAAAAGCTCTCTACTCTTCCTGTAAATATTCTCCAACGGTATTCCCTCCTTTTTGATTTGATTTAATAGACCAACAACACCGAGAAAATCAGACGCGTTCAACAAAGCCTCTTTTATGGACTCCTCAGAAAGATTCGAAATCGATGCATCCGACTTGTTCAACAAATTGGACAGCTTGAAAAAATTACCTTCCTCGGTTCCTTGGTTCTTGCCTAACATGGCAGTCTCAGAATTACTCCTCGATAAAGTTAGAGACGGCGTGTCGCCTTCTTTGATCTCTGTTGCGTCCTCAGAGGTGATGTCATTGTCAATTTTCCTCTCCTCCGAAGAGGCAGTGTTACTCTTAGTGTAACACGAAAGTTTTGATGGCGAATGCTGAGCTTTCGAGTTTATTAGCTCTAACCCTTTTTGCAGAGATGAATCAATAAAACAAAATTTTACCAAAGTTTCCTTCCCCTCCAGATTCAGTTCACCTTTCATCTGTAACGCAAAAAGCTTCCTCATGGTTTCATCAATAGATGATTTGATCTTGACCAGTTCAGAAGAAAACTCTTTGAATCGAGCAGAGTTTGTGTCCACGCTGTCACTATGCAACAGTTGAACCAAACGCTCTGTGATCGCCTTTTCATTTTTCTCGCCTCCAACAACTTTCTCCATGTTCTTCATTGTGTACAGTCCAATCTGTTTCTTGTACTTTGGAGCAACATCATCATAATCAATGTCCAGAGTGAATAGAGTGTTGGATGCACGTACTGCGGCAACAAGCGCTATAATGGACCCATCATCAAGCTGGTTTCCCGTCATGGATACATAACATAAAGCTTTACACCAGGGGATTACTTCTGAAATCCCGATTATCGTAGAACTAGACAACCCACAATGGTCAGCATGCACGCGCGACAACGATGGGAACAAAGGTAAAAGAGTAATCAACTCGGGACCAAATTCTTGGAAGAAACTATTATTGCGCGAGAGATCCAAAAATTTGAGGTGAGGCAATCTTGCAAGTAGTTGAATAAACTTCGGAGCCTCTTCACATTCTCCCAAATTGGTTGAATTGAGAGAAAGGAGCATCATTTTGGACCGCTCACATTCATCTTCCATGTACCGAACTAAAGGCTTTAAACAGCGAGACAAGTCGTTATATCCCATGTCCAGGCCTACCGCCCTGTGTTGTTTCAAATATCCAACGAGTATCTCGAGATGATTCTCGGTCAAGTTGTTGTATGCGAGTCCAAGTTTAAAAGTTTTGTGGAGAACCTGTGTTAGCTCCCTAAAGACATCGAGATCCTCAAATCTGCACCCGTTCAAAATAATCTCGTCGATCCCTCCGCGTACTTTCAAGGCTTGTATGAAAAGTCTCCAATCCCTGTCGAGGCGATCTGTCATACGGCATTTCATCCTGCCATCGTCTTCAGAGCTCGCTTTCTTGATTTTCAAATTTAACTCCAAAGACGGACACTGTGTTAGATCCAACCTAACAAATGCTTTGTTCTCGGCAATAAACCAACACAGCGTCTTCCATCCTTCGTCATCGATGGGCACATTTCTCAGACTGACTTTCTCAAGCTGCTTCTTAGCCACCATCGAAGATAAAAGGATCCTAAACATTTCCCGAGAGAGATGCACCCCATCGATACAGACACACACAATAGGTGCAATTCTGACAAAATCTGCAAACGAAACAACCTCGATCATCGATGGACGCGAGTTTCGTAATTGTAACATCATCAAAGGATCAGTGGTTCCTTTAGGTATCTGTTTTAAAGTGGCTGGAATTGGTAATATTTCCCTCAAATGACAGCAACGGGTGTACAATTCATCCAACTTGAGTGTGACTTCTGGTTTGGGACGATTATCATGAGGGTGTCTTTTAATCATAGGTTTGTCAATAGTAACACCCTGGCCATTTGAGAATGAATGAGACTGGGAAGATCCTTCGCTGTTGGCTCTGTCTTTGGCAGCCTGTTCTGCTAACTCTACTTCCTTCAAATGGTCACCTGAATGGTGATGGGAGGATAGAGAACCACCCACAACTACTCCGGATGAGCTTTTCTTGAGCTCATCTTGGGTCACCTGATGTATAATGATACCGCCATCTTTGTCGATCTCGACGTTTCCCTTCCTTGGGTGTCTAGAAGGGATCTGTTGAGGAGGATCGTATTGAAACACTGTTGTCGCAAAGCAAACTCTGCGAAGCGGCTTTACTCCTTCCAATCCCGCAACAGGAGGTTTAGGTGCTTTTCTCAAATGCGTTGGAATGGGTGCATCGCCACGATGCTTCAAGAATGAGCCCAGACCTCCACTGGGGGAAGAAATCCAATACTTTGGGTTTGGAGAAAACGCAGAAGGCTTAGATGGAGTATCGGGATGTGCGGGAATTGGGCTTCCCGCTACGTCAACTTTGGCCATCCTCTGTTTCGCCTTATTACGTTCAGAAATTTGACGCACCAAAGGATCAACCTCGGTAGCTAAGCCATCATAGAAGCAGTTCGAATTCAGAGCATCATTCACAGCTTGAGATCGAACATGTTCCGCATTTCCCTTAGTGGTGGGTTCACTTTTGTCCTTAGTCTTCTTTAAAAGATTGTGGAAAAACCCACTAATCTTCCCCCTCGAATGTTCGTCTCCTTCAGGCTTTTGATGTTTCGAAACGGCGGTATAAGAAACGCTAGAAGATCGTGGTCTGGCTGAAGAAGGTTTAGTATCGTATTTAGATTGAGCGCCATCTACAGTTTTTGAACGTCTAAGGGGTGTTAGTTCCTCATATGAGCCCGATGGGGAATGAGCAGTAGGGGGACTAGAAATGGTATCTGCCCTATGTAATTCCACTTTCACTGGTTCTGTCGCGATAGTGGAAGAGCTCAGAAACCAGCTGAGATCTGCGCTTGGGACACCTTCTAAATGTTTACAGGCATCACTTTCTAATCTATCCCGTGCGCCCTGATAGGTCGCTTCTTTTGAACTCATGAGATAAAACGCGGGTGCAGGGATGATACAGTGAGATGCAGGGAAATGTGGAGCATGCTATTTATTTATTGAGTATATGGAGTCTACCATGCAAGAAAAATGCGTCTAGAACTACGAGAGATTTTCACTCACTAAATATCGCCCCACTATTTTCGATACACATGGATTCGACAATGTCGTGGATTGACTAAAACAAGGTTCTCAAATCATAGCTTCAAGTTCCGTGGTTTACGGATGGGAGCATGGACCCGATTGACAAGGCCAGGTACGAGCATGATGGAGTAATTCTAACGATAGAATAACGCTGTGCTCTTATTATTCTACGAGAGAACTAGCGGCTGCATGTATCAACGACAAGTATACGCATGCACACCAAAATTTTTCACGGGCTTTACTATGGAAACTGACTTTAATACTGGATTTCTCCAGGTCGTCGCCATCGTTACCCATACGCGAGCATGGGATTCATTTAGACATGTCAGGCCTTCATAACGTACGGAGAGAATTCGGCGATTTAATGAAGGAGTTGCCGATACCGTCGGATCAGGTTGATCAAGACCATAAATATTACCAGCCGCGTCGAGACCATACGGAACAGGACCTTGGAATTTGTAAAAAAAGATCAAGAAAAGTTGCTGTATATCGGGATCCATTGTCTTATCCTAGCTGTAGCAGGTACAGTGATTTGGAGATGTTTCATATCATTGTCACCGATGTCGAGAGGCTGTTTCCACACTATCCACAATTTTTTACTGAGAATCACGAAAACAAGCTAAAGATAGTGGAGATTCTCTATGTGTGGTGGAAAGTTAACCAAGACAATATTGGTTACTGTCAGGGCATGCACGAGATTGCTGGCTTAATCTATTTGTCACTTCTCAAAGAATCAGTTCCTCCTAGTTCTCCCAAAAAGGACGATCTATCTGCAAAACTGGTGGACTTGTTTGACATTACCTTCATCCAGGCGGACGTTTTCACCATCTTCTGTAGACTGATTGCAGGACCGAAACGGCTCTACTACGATGAAAACAACCTTGTTCAAGAGAGCATCAAATTTGATTTGCTTCTTCATCAGCATGATCCGACGCTGTATTATCTACTCACCAAGAGACTAAAAGTAGACACATCTGTGTGGATACTGCGTTATTACAGACTTTTGCTTCTTCGAGAGATTGGGATACCGCATAGTGTAGCATTATGGGACAAGCTTATTTGCTATGGTTTCCAACACAAGAAGAATGACGATCAAATGCTTGATGTGACATTAATGTTGCCTCATGTGGTTTTCCTATTACTGGAGAAGATACGCCCACAACTGCAGACTCTGGACTATGGTGAAGCTATGTATCTGTTATTGCATTATCCCATGCATAGTCACGATAGGGCGAGGCGCATCGTGGATGAAGATTTCAAAATCAGCACGATAGAGCTGGACGTTGATGAGCTGGCGAAAGACGCGCTTTCCTTAATCCAAAGTGGGAGGGAATCAACAGAGAAGACGAAGAATGAATCTGATCAACGAAATGCCTTCAACCGTACTAGGCTTGAGATGAGATTGAAAAAGGTTACAACAACTATTAAGCGTTGATTAATATTTGTGTACTTTTAAGATATCTGGAAATCATAATCGCTTTATCAGTTTATATATTTATCGTTAAACTTATTTCTTTTGGCCTTGAGCAGCAACAGCGGCAGCACCAGCAGCAGCAGCTTCTGGGTCCAAGTAGTAAGATGGCTTGACTGGCTTGAGGTTGTCATCAAGCTCGTAAACCAATGGAATACCGGTTGGAATGTTGAGTCCAGCAATTTCCTCGTCGGATATGTTGTCAAGGTGCTTGACGAGAGCTCTCAACGAGTTACCGTGAGCGGCAATCATAACAGTCTTACCCTCCAAAAGGTCCTTGGCAATAACGTCTTGCCAGTATGGCAAGAGTCTGTCAATGACAAGGGCAAGGGACTCGGTCTTTGGCAAGACAGTTGGGTCGACGTCCCTGTATCTCTCATCACCAGTTTGAGAGAACTCAGAGTCATCGGAAATGACTGGAGGAGGAACGTCGAAGGATCTTCTCCATGTTTGGAATTTCTCAGGTCCGTATTGTTCGAGAGTCTGAGCCTTGTCCTTACCTTGCAGAGCACCGTAGTGTCTCTCGTTCAATCTCCAACTTCTGACAACTGGGATGAAAAGCCTGTCAGCATTCTCCAACGCAATGTTAGCGGTTTGGATAGCTCTGGACAACTTGGAAGTGTACAAAACGTCTGGCTTGGTCTCAGTCTTTTTCAAAAGTTCACCAGCTCTCTTAGCTTCTTGTCTACCTGTCTCAGACAGTTTAACATCGACCCAACCGGTGAAGAGGTTCTTCTCATTCCATTCAGATTGACCGTGACGAACTAAGACTAATTTGTGAACCATTCTAATTTTTTTTCTATGTGCCAAAAGCATGCAGGATGTGCTGTTTATATATTACGTTCGTGAACCTGCTGACGTTGCATCACCTGACATGTGATGTCGCGAAATTTTGATCGGTGTGGTGCACCACGGTATTGAGTGATTTTTACATATTTTTACGTACTTTTGTTGACAAACTATCTAGATAGTCTTTATAAACTGTCCGTTCAAGTTACAGACAGTTGCATTATACCTACTCACCTGATGATTGCAGATGTTTAGGATAGAACTGTCTATGATTATTTTGGAGATCATCTCGACTCTATAATAGGCTCGTTGTAAACGTGTGTATTGAGTAGTGGCGACTACTCTAGGTAATAAGGTTATTCTAAGCGCGTGATTATTCTCCACTGACTCAGAAGATGTCAGAACAGGCACCGCAAGTCGAAATTACCTAGCATCATTCACCGATGACGAAGGTGCTCTGTATGAGTTGTTTTGAATAGCACGTCTTTATTTATTGTACAGTAAGTTTGCTTCCTGGGCACCGTCAATATCTGCTTCATTGAATACAGCTCCCCGAAGTTTACGAACTTCGAATGTAGAGTACATTGCATGTCTAAGACGCGAATTCTGGGAAAGAGAATTCTGTGCAATCGAGTCTGTACATAATTGATCCTGAGGGAGCATGTCAACATGTCAAGACATGACAACGCATTTTGAAACTAATGACCATTGTTGCGTAAATACAGCCGCTCTATAATAGTATCAAAAAGAATGTCCAAACTTGCCAACTGAAATTTGGTGGAGCGATTGTAGAAAATATTATAATCGTCAATCAGATCTTCGAATGACATGTTCACCATCAAGTGTTCCAAGAAACGATCTGCTACAGATTTGCACTCTGCTTTTTCTGAAGGTGAATAGATTTAAGACATCATAAAATACTTCTGTTTTATAACTGACTTAATGACAGTGGAAACAGCTTCAAAGACGTTACGTCAACAATTATATAACACATCTCTAAAGGGTCATACATCCTTACATTTTCTATCACAATGTCAGGTAAGTGAACTTGGTCCACCGCTATTAACCATCTCAGGTTTCACATTTGGACAGTCCAACGCGGGATCTGGAACTGGTGGATTTAGCTTTGGTAACTCAACTCCAAGTGGAACGCAATCGTCTCCGTTTTCATTCGGGCGGAAACCTGAAGCGAAGAATGATGACAAACCTTCATTCTCCTTTGGTACGGGAACTCAAAGTACCGATGGACTTTTTGCTTCAAAGCCACAAGATGGTGGGAAGCCCGCGTTCTCGTTTGGTACGGCATCCACTGAAAATAAAACCCAAACACCTCCTCCAAAGAACCAGTTGGGTACGTCAGCGACTTCTACCCCATCATTCGGATCATCATCAACAAACCAACCTTCTGCGTTTTCGTTTGGTGGGAACCAAGCTTCCAACCCGCTTTTCGCGGATAAATCGAATGAAGGTAAGACCGGGTTTTCAATTGGAGCTTCAAAGCCAGAAGATAAACCAGCTCCAAGCTTTTCATTCGGGTCCAAACCAACAGAACAACCTTCAGGAACTGCGCCTTCGTTTTCTTTTGGGGGTAAATCAGATGGTTCCGCTGGACAGGCCACATCTACAGGGTTTTCTCTAAGTGGAGAGACACCAAAACCTTCAACAGGACTCTTCTCTGGATCTAAGCCTGACGAGAACAAATCCACTTTTAGCTTCGGCTCGAAAATAGAACAACCAAAAGAAGCACCCAAAACGGGATTCAGCTTTGGATCGGGTAATTCTCTTGGCTCGAACGCTGACAAACCATCCTTCTCCTTTAGCGCAAACAAAGACGACAAGAAAGATGAGAAAGCATCTACAGGCTTCTCGTTTGGGGCAAACAAGGATGACAAGAAAGATGAGAAAGCATCTACAGGCTTCTCGTTTGGAGCAAACAAGGATGACAAGAGAGATGAGAAGCCATCTATGGGGTTTTCCTTTGGCTCCAACAAAGGCGACAATAAAGATGAGAAGCCATCCACAGGGTTCTCCTTTGGCTCGAACAAAGGCGACAATAAAGATGAGAAGCCGTCCACAGGGTTCTCCTTTGGAGCGAACAAGGATGACAAGAAAGATGAGAAGCCATCCACAGGGTTCTCCTTTGGCTCTAAGAAAGAGGAAAAGAAAGACGACAAGCCATCCACAGGGTTCTCCTTTGGCTCTAAGACAGAGGAAAAGAAAGACGACAAGCCATCCACAGGGTTCTCCTTTGGTGCCAAAACCGATGACGCAAAATCAGGAGGCTTCTCCTTCGGTGCAAAGTCCGAAAATAAGGATAAACCTGCTGGAGGTGTCTCTCTTGGTACGGGGACTAAAGACGCCAAAACTGTCACATTTGACACCACCACAAAAGCTGGAGATGCATCTTTGCCACTGAAAGCTCAGGAGGTTAAACCAAAGGAGATGTCGATCCAAAATAAAACTCTTGAGTTTTTAATCACTAGGTGGACCGACCAGCTGACCTCTACAACTACGACTTTTAAAGAGTACGCTGACAAAGTGAATTCATGGGACCGTGTTCTCGTTCAGAGCGGTGAAAAGATATCCCAGTTATACGCAGACTCTGTTACAGCTGAACAGACACAAACACGTGTTGATCAAAACCTCGTCTACATCGAAAAACAACAGGAGGAACTCGAGTCCCTGCTAAACAGCTACGAATCACAAGCTGAAACTCTTCTCTCTTCCATAACTACGGCTAACCCGGGAAACTCGGACGCATTAATGACCAACGACAAACTGAGAGAAAAGGCATATCATACAGCGGAGTTGCTCGATGAGAAGTTGGACTCCATAGGTGGAAATCTCGGCTCTCTCATCAGTGAGATCAACGGTGTTAGTGACAACTTTAACAAAACATTGCTGCACCCACCGTCGACGAATGATAATGACGCAGAAAACCCACTTGAGGATATTCTACAGTTATTGAACACTCATCTCGAAAGCTTGAAATGGATTGAACAGAGTGAGCAGGAACTAAACGAAAAGATGGAAAAACTCAAGACAAGGGGCTAGGTAGTGTGGGGCTCATAAATTGCGGGGTAAGCCTTGTTTTGATATTTGATCATAATAAAATAACTTTCGTTCAGGCGTCAATGAGAGCCTTTTGCAGTCACAGAAATTTGATAAGAAGCTTTAGTAAAACAAGGAAATCGCATTATATTTTCAATTGGTTGAATGCCTTGGTAAATGATGCAGACTTTGAAGAGGCTGACCAGGCAGAGTTCTCCAGAAATGTAGCAACGTTTCGAGAATTTTTATGTCTCAAAGATCCTTGTGTGAAAAATGCGATAAAGACTATAAAAGTGATTTCACTGCCGTCATTTCTTTTACGATGGCTGAAAACCACAAAAGATCCCCATAAAAAACTCACTATGCTACTCACCGCTGATCAAACGCATAGAATCCACCCGTTAATATATCTCCACTACTATGGACAATTGTATGGAAATATTTCATTTCAAAGTCTTGAATCATTGCTATTCGCTCTTTGTCGAAACCTATGGTTTGAGAACGCTGCCTTTATATTAAGTCAAAGTGGATTGTCAATTTCAGATGCTTTGAAATTGGCTCGATCTCTGGTTCTCTACATTCGTAATATCCAAGACGAGGCGTTCGGTGAGGTTGATTTTTTGAAATCCTTGAGTCGATTCTGCGATAATGATGCTTTTGTCAGGCATATTTTGAAAGAGACGCAAGAGGAAGACAACCATTCAGCTTTTATCCAAGATCTTAAGATTCTAGCTAAACTTGAAGCTAAATATCTTGATTCGCGGACAGCTGTGAATCCGGAAGATTTTCAACAGTTCATTGATCCGCAGCGTAATTCAATACAACTTTTTATGTGGAAGATGGGGATAATTTATGGATTCGAACACGATTGCATCGGTTATGGATCGATTTCCAGGAAGATTCACTTTTTTGAACAACGAGAGTTGACTGACCAGCTTGAAAATTTCGTGAAAGCACTTCCTCTACGGAAATCAGTAACCATGAACTCTGTAGATGTTCAAGTTGCTCTTCGGTTTATGAGCATCACATCCGCTTATTTTCTTTGGTGTAAATTGAAACGACACGGTGGGATTTTTCTTTCGTATTTTATGGAAAAAGATGCATCAAATTTTGCAAACTCGTGCTTTGCAGTTTGTCATGCTGAACTCGGGTCCAAAATCATTGCAAGACTTTTGCATTATAATCTTTTTGAAAAAGCGAAAAAGTCCTCAGTCGCCCCCAATCAAAGCCTTTTAAATCTAAGCCGTAATTTGAACTCTGTTGATGAAAAGGTGTGGAAAGTGTGGGGGAATATGATAAGAAATAGTGGTCCTATTGGTTTTGGCAGATTAAATGGGCTACTTGATGCGATAGAGAAGTCTTCAATATTGCGGATTCCGAATTCATTCTGCTCTGCAATCTGGGACAATGTATTCTCCGACCATGAAACCATACAAGAATTGCAGTCGTTGGCAAAACAGAGTTTGCTTCAAGAACGTGTAAACTTCATCTTGACACATGAAAAATTGTCCGTTGTCAGTAGAGCCTCTTTCTGTATTGGTGTTTTAAAGTATCTGCGACATGTTCCTAATGGCGAGTTCATCAACATGTTAATGCGAACACTTTACAATTTCAAGGATGTTCCTTTGAAGAAAGCTGGTTCCTTTGCACCATGTATTGCTGAATTTTGCTGCCAGTGTGATGATCTCGAGAAGGTTTTATCGCAATTTGCCGCTCATTTAAGCAAATCATCTGGTAATCATTTGCGACTGTTGATTAAAGAGATTTTCAAAAATAAGATTAGGGAAAAGGTGCAGAAAACCCCTGCAAGCGACCCGCTGGAAATCTCTGAGGAGTTTTCTGTTGTTTTCAGCTCGGTTTCTACGCTTGACGTGGAGCTCACTCGGTCCTCCAAGAGGTACTTGGTGAAAGCGCTTTCATATTACAACCCTTCTCTTGGGAAAAACTTGGTGGATGAATGGGCATTAAAGTTTGGCACTATTCCACTCGAAATCATGGAGGGATTTCTTTTAGGGCTCATGAAGAGCACAAAAACAGGGATCTCGTCACGGGGAAAAGTGAGAATTTTTGAAAAAATGGTGAAAAATCATTTCCATAAACAAAAACTCAACTTGCGTGCCCCGTTGATTGAGCTAATTGAACATTTATTGAGGACAGCGGATAGAGATGAAGGTGCGCCGCGAGAAAGATTAAAGTGGGCGCTCTGCCTTGCAAGGTCTAATAACATAAACTTGTCAAAACACGGTCACTGGGTGAATATACTCAAGGAGATGAAGATAAACGAGGCAGGATTCTTTCGCAAGCCGGTCTGACATTTACGCACGATGTGGCGTAAAAATAAACGCACAATATTCTCTGCTGGCTCTGATTGGTTGTGCGATAAGTGGTATAAGCAAATTGCAAGACAGGCTAACTTTGCGAATCTGAAGTTGCGGTTTTATTTATAATAAATAACCAATTAATATTGTCTTTTAAACAATTATCTAGTACTCTGTCGATCTTCAGTTCATGTCTAGAAGCTTTTCTTCGTTGTTGCACGACCGGCGTTTTTTTCCACCAATAGGCTGGTAACAGTTAGTGAGACGCATCATACAATATTCAAGCATGTTTGCCCGTTCTATCCAACGCGCTTTGAGAGTCTCCTCTCGCTCATCCATTATTAAGTCCACTCCTCAACCTCTGAGGATGACTGGATTAAAGCAACTCTCTGCCGTCAGAGCTTACTCTTCAGCTCATCACGAGGAGACTTTCGAAGAGTTCACAGCGAGATACGAGAAAGAATTTGACGAAGCTTACGATCTGTTCGAAGTTCAGGTGAGTTTTTCTCTTTATTTTCCCCGGGCTTTTCTAACTTTTAGCGTGTGCTCAATAACTGTTTCTCTTACGATATTGTCCCTGCTCCGGCTGTCATTGAGAAGGCCCTGAGGGCATGCAGAAGAGTCAACGACTACGCTACGGCCGTCAGAGTGTTTGAAGGGCTCAAACACAAGGTTGAAAACTCTAAACAATACGAAGCATACCTTGACGAGCTCAAAGACGTCAGACAAGAATTGGGTATTGACTTGAAAGAGGAGCTTTTTCCAGATTCTGCCTAGATTTAGTTAAGTCTTTTTAAAAAATAGAAACTTTGAAAGTAATCAACTATGTATCCCGTTAAACAATGATGAATAGTTGAGGCTTTTTCAACGTGAGGAATCATCCTCAAGTTTTTTCCTCGATTTACAGCTGAGTTGTTAGTTTTTTAATACTAGTGTTGAGTTTTCTTTTTTTTTTTTTTTTTTTTTCGGCGCCGAATTTATTCATAGAATATTTAGTACT
>PPLB01006085.1:0-15191 GCA_003706365.1 Citeromyces siamensis
CAGTATTCTCATTTCTCAACCAAGCCAAAAACATAACAACGGCGACCTCTTCCTTACTCTTTTCCAGTACAGATGATTGAAATTCTTGAAACTTCTGTTCAAGATCGTCAAAATCTTTGACATCATCACGCTCACTGCCATACAAAAAAGCATCAGTCTTGCTTACAGCAGCCCTCAGAGTTAATTCACCGTATTCCTTCTGCAAGAATAACCATAGGTCCCGTCCAATCAAACCAAAATTCATAATTTGTCGAGTTACACCACTCGACACCGAATTCATAACCGCGGTTGTCACAATTGAATTAAGCATCGATTCAATTTGCTGAGCTTCCTCCGAGCTCAAACCGTCTCCATCGAAACCATTTTCGACATAAAATCTCAGGCCACAGCCACACAATTCAAACTTCAAGTTCATTGTCTGTAACCAAACGCGGTAGTTCACCGCCGATTTCAACTTCTCGTTCTCTGAAAATCTGAACACGCTCCCTGTTGAGCTCATAACCTGTTGGAGGCTAACTTTATAACTGTTGAAATCCATGATTCACTTAATTGAATACTTAAATCTATATACTTAGCGTTCTTATATAGTTTTCTTATCATTCTTCTAGAATATTCTATTGTTCTCCTTCCGGAGTCTTCTAGAATATTCTCGCATGTCTTATGCATATTCGTGCATATTCGTGCATATCAATTCCGGATTCCAACAAAATCTTCCTCAATGTTCCATGCATGGTAATGCATGCTCCCTCAGCTCACGTGCATAGATTTACATCTCAACAAAAGATTTATCAGTGAAATTGAAATGTCGTCTACCGGAGTGTAGATCATATTATAGTACCATTTGCAGTCAAATATTGATGCTATGCGTTTATGAAATCAGACTACATCACCGCAGAAATCCGCTCTAATTGTGCACACACACTGGTTGTGCAAACCCCCGTTTGGTAGCCCGAGGTGAACAGCAAGAGAGGGATATTTTTTTTTACTCACATGTTCCTCGACACTTAGAAATGAGGATGGATATTCTGCGTACCAAATTCGAGTCTTAATGACGATCTTTAAATTTGCGAGCTAGCCATCCGTGGTTCCAACCGTCCTATTCTTCGTTTAGCCAGAACCAATGGAGAAGAAGTTGCGGGAACAGGTTTGATCATCTACGCTTCTATCTGCTATCCCATCGTTTTTACTCTCGTCTTAGATGGGTAATGAATTTGTGCGGGGTCCACTGCCGTACGTGAATTTGACCAAAAGACATACTGGTACGTATTTCAAAGTGTACTTACTGACGTCATATGAACGTGTTGTCGTCGTGCATAGCTATATTCGGCTCAGAATATCTACAGACGCGCTTGAGAAAGAAAAGAAGGGCTCACAATGTGGTGCTGGATCACCTCGATCCTGTAACACCGGAAGCGGAATGAAAATACTTGTGCGTGGAGATAGACGATTATTTTTACACATAAACAATGTGATTCCTGTCCACTAACAAGTCCCCCCCTTCTGGAAGGTCTGCTCGGTAAACGCTACCCTGTCTCACTAGCGATATGAGTCCTATGCCAGGGAGAAGCGTATAGCCCGGTGTCTTCCACGAAAAGAGTCCCGTGAGAAGGGTTTTCGAACGAAATTTGTTGCAATTCTCTTCCACACAGACCTGGGAACAATGTGATTCGATACTACGAGAGAGGAAGCGGTATAACAGTGTGATTGTTGAGATGTAAACTTATGCATGTAAACTGTGTGTGTATGCAGGAGCATGCAAAATGGAAGGTTGAGGAAGATTAAAGAATCTTCTAGAAGAATATTCAAAAGAACTACAAAAGCAAAAAGTACGTAGCAGTAATCTTGTGAAAATCACATGCTATATGATGAACAGAGAATGATTCTCCAACAGTAATGGCTTTGAGGAAAGCACGGCCCAGTCGATTCTGCCATCTAATTGTACATTTGTAAAAGAACGACTAAAGTTGGCTGATACCAACGCACTAATCAGAGTCACAGAAATAAGCTTTTGCTAGCTGCTGGTGAAACACTCATACAAAAACCGTTTCAAAGGGATTTTCATTTCAAAATGGCTGACCACAGAATTTGCCGTGACCGATCCTCCAGATTCGTAAAGAGAGACAAGTGGTATGAGGAAAGTTTACTCGGTATCCCAGTCGGCTTTTTTTCTGCTAATGTCGAAGAATTTGATTCCACCAGGTGCAGGTGGACCCAAAGGTTGTGGCTCCGGAGGAGGCAAGCAAACGGACTGCTTTTTTTCAAAAGCCGCCTGTTCATGCCTTTGCTCGTCAACATGCGCTTTGAACCCACGACGAATTTCAGAGAGGCAGTTAATGAAGAAGACCAAATCAGACAGCACGGCTTGTTCCGGTATCTACAAGAAAATAAGCAAAGCACAGCCCATTAGACTCCTTGCCTTTTTCGTTGATGATATCCTCATCTTGGGATACAAGTCCCTGGAATTGTTGAAAAATATCTCTGAATTTTACAAAAACTAACTCTCGCCTACAGTTTTGCAAGAAAGCTCCTGCTATTTCGATATCCTTGGTTACAAGATCATCCAGCGTTTGGAATCAATATCACAAAGTAACCGTAAGATTAGCTCACAAGTAGTTGAACGGAGGACCACACAATTTCCGACTCTACCAAGACCATACGTTGAAACTTACTTCCAGCGAGCTCAAAGCGAGACCCACAAGCTACGCATGATCGTCTTGCATCTGTCGACCAGGTATTGCAGACCCTTTACAATTACACGCATCAAGTCTACAGGCCAGTTGGGAGCACGGACAAAACAGCAAGCTCATTCAATCGGAGCCATTGTTTCGTACGCCACTCCCGCGTAGTTTGAATGTCAAATACAGAAGTGGAAGTACACGCCTTTCCTGACTTTACTCAAACAATCTTCAACCAGTTAGAATCATCTTTTGAAACAATACATGAACGCTGTGCGAAAACCAAGTGACTCTTTAACTTGAGGTTTTTGACAAC
This sequence comes from Citeromyces siamensis, assembly GCA_003706365.1. Taxonomy (NCBI): domain Eukaryota; kingdom Fungi; phylum Ascomycota; class Pichiomycetes; order Pichiales; family Pichiaceae; genus Citeromyces; species Citeromyces siamensis. The sequence goes on from PPLB01006085.1 coordinate 2,992, forward strand.
GATAGGGAAGGCAGGTGTTAAAGTAACAAGACTCCCAAGCCATCACTATTGAATACTGATTCCAAGTCCTGGACTTTGTGCAGCAGTAAGCGAGGGCGTTGGTACCACAAGATGAGCTTTTCTTGGCGTTTTGTTCGCTTAACGCATCCTCAAGCAGGCAAAATCAGGCCTACCGTATAATTTCAATCCTCGATAGTTTTCACGCGTTTAAGCATATCCGTGGAACAGCACCACTCCACTCACTCACGCACTCCTTCCTGGTCTACAACTTATCAACTCTCTCCACGAGAAACCACCCATCGGTATGGGAAGTCAATATATACATGTACTCCTCTTTTGAAATGTCTAATTCATCGGGAAGACACTTTTCGTGGGACCTCACAACTCTGTGCCCTGTTCAACGTTTTCGCCGAGCGGTCAAAAGAGTTTTCCAGCCTCTCAAGAGCATTCCAGGCCACGCGAGTCGCTGACAGAGGTTTTGACATTCGATTTTTCCTTGTCTGGAATGAACAGACACTTTTACTTGAGCAATTATCGATTGTCGAAACGTTTTGGTTGAACTTTGTCAGGATAGGCAGGATAGGTCGGCAGAATGGGGTATTTTCTCCTCAACGCTGCTGCGGAACGGCTTCAGGTTGGTGTGAAAAGTTTAACTGCCTTGGACAGAGTGAACCTGCCAAAGTACTCCTTGGGAGATTTGTACATGGGTGCTCTTTTTGATTTTGAGCCTTCCAGCTTGATTATTCGTTCTGCTAATCGGATTCTTTCGCCATTTGTTTGGATCTCGGCCGATTCTATCCTGTACAGGAATGCATCGTTCGAAGAGGACGCAGATTTCAACCACCAATTGCCTCGTACCTACAGAACGTACAATTCGTTACTGTCAAGATTTACGAGAAACTATTACGAAAGGTCACTTGAACGAGAAAAAATTAAAAGCGCGACACAACTCAAGCTGCTCCTACTTCGTTGCGTCAGCAATATGGTGCGAATTGTTGAGGAAGAGACTCATACAGGGAACAAAGTTAATTAGTCGACAATGACAAGTATGTCAGAGTAGCCGGGTTCATTCACTCTGATTGGATGGTAAGTCTTTATTACAGAATTAGCGAATACAGATGTCGCTACTCAGTTGCAAAAAGCGTTGAGGGGCGTGCGCCACTCGATATTACCGACACTCACGTCTGCCATTTTCCAACATGCTTCGTCAAACTTCCAGAGCTTTGAGAGTCGCCTCTAGAACACCGCTAAGACTTAGAACTGCAGTGAGGCTCAACTCCACCGCGACTGAATCTTCTGCACCGGTCGATCCGAAGATTTCCGCGATTGTGGATCAAATCTCCCAGCTAAATCTCTTGGAAACCTCTTCACTAATCACGGAATTGAAAACCAGACTCAACATCCCCGATATCGCTTTGCCCTCTGCTTCTGCTGCTCCAGCTCCTGCTGCTGCACCTGCAGAGGAGGAAGTGAAGGAAGAGGTTGAGGAAAAGACAATATTCAACTTGAAACTGGAGTCTTTTGATCCAAAATCCAAGCCAAAAGTTATCAAGGAAGTGAAATCTCTGCTGGGCATGTCTCTTGTTGAGAGTAAAAAATTGGTGGAATCGGCACCAAAGATACTCAAGGACAATTTGCCCAAGGAAGATGCGGAAAAGATCAAGGCTGCCCTGGAAGCTGCTGGTGGAAAATGTGTTCTCGAGTAGATGTACATGTATATATGCAATTTATAATTCTATTTGGGAGAGCTGCAATCACATCTCGTCTTCAAATTCGGACATTTCCGATTGATTAATATTGAGTATAAAAGTGGTTAATGAATTGACGAGCTTCTGCATTTTCTCAAAGTGTTCCAGTGGTGCTGCTTCGATGAGTCGTGCATCCTGAGTCAGTTTTGTCCTGAAAAGCGTGAAAATCGACCGCGTAAGCTTCGTGAGAGACAAACTTTTTTCCTCGGAAAGCTCTGGGTTCGTCGATATGAGCTGCAAAAGCTCCCCTTCCAAAGAAAGCAAGTCTGACACCATAGCTGGATTCATCACGGTGTAGGGATCATTCATCACGACTGGATTTAAAAGGTGTTAGATATGCTCTGTTTGTTTAAATTTGTCTTCTGTGTATTTCAGGTCAAGCCTTGAAGGGATGTTCCGTGGGCCAGATGTGTGCTCCAGTGGATGGCGTTGTATTTGTGATACATGCGGAATGTTGCGCTACACATGCCACCGCCATAAATCCTGTCGAGGAAAACATAATTCTGTGCGCCGATACCGTTTCGTTTGAATGCGAGAATCGTTTTATCCAGGTACCCATGAGCTATTGAACTGGCTGGTTTGAGCTGTTTTATTCAAGTAACTTTTTGTAATAATAATTTGTCTTTTAAATGATTCGTTGCATTTCCCTGAACTGTTAGCTTTCAACCCACTTTTATAAACGAGTTATACTTGTCTGATGCAGGAAATTGAACAACGGTTCTCTGGCAAATGTGATTAGGAAATGACCTTCTAAATCAGTAGGGTAATTGAAAACAGCAGACTATTCCTCCCACATTGCACTGTAATTGCATTCTCCTGATATCTATTGACGTTTGTTTGCTTCTCAGATCAGCATTTCGGTCCTAGATAATATGACACACCTGCTCTTACATGTCGTGTCCGGGGGTCTGCCACTTGATGTTCCAGTAATGAGTTTCACTTAAAATTCATTTTCTCTTTGGCAACCGATTTCGAGGTTTCTTCTGACATGGATGTCGATCACTTGCTCTCAAGAAACCTATAGCCTGGTTCAACGACCGTCTTTCGTTTGAAGCAATCATCAACACGATATACTCTGATTCTACAAAGAGTCAGCTTTGTTCTCTGCATTTTCCGAAATCTTAGTGGTCCCTGCCTCATGCATACGAAGGTCCTGGCATGATCTTTCTATTGGGTCAGAAGACTTTGTCACTATCCAAATAGGCATCAAGTCTTCCTGGTTACACATTCTGGACAAAATTCAAGAGATGGGTAACCAATAAGAGTTGACGTGGTTCACTTTCTCTTTCGGATTCCTGTGCGTCGATAATCGATAAATCTCGCGCGACAGGATATGCACTATCTGAACTACATGTCACCCATAAAATAAGAGATTCAATTCAATTTTCTTGATCTATTATCTGAATAACCAGTCAAAGGGAAATCCCAGAACATCCTCAAGAAGTAAAGAGGATGTGCTGCCGGGGAAAGACATCCAAGGTGAGCGAAAAGTTGTTTACTTGATGAACGAAAAGAGCAAGAACCTGACAAAGACTAAGGACATAACTCTAAATGCTATTTTATTCAACTACAACCCTATATATAGTGTCGTTTGGTTTCCAGAGTTACAGTGTCTATGACTCATTACATCCACATACGCATGTGTATATCCCTTGTTTAACAAAAAGAACAAAAGGCGATTGTTCAACGTGACTTGGATGGATCAATTGGCTCGAAAGGACAAGAGGCACTTGAAATGAACGAGGCTGGATCCTACAAAAAGTACCAGAAATATCCTTGAATTATTAAAAGAAATCGAAGAACAAGTCACTGAAGAATGTAGATGAGATTCCAACTTCCGGTTTGTAGCCTAGGAAATTCGATCAGGTCTTATTCTCAGCTGAGGACGAAATGCAAGTCCCGATGACCAATCAGATTGGGATTCCAACAAACTTGCGATCTGATCTCGTGCGGGAATAAATGCAATTAATCTCGATTCTGTAAATGCCGCTACAAGAACCAGAAAAAAATAAGGAGCAGATGAGTGGAACCTCTATAATAAATACCAAAGAAGCAAAAATAAGAACAAATATCGGCAATATCGTCACACAAAAAGCTGGAGATTTAGGCCATCCATAATTATCACGCTGTTTATCTATATCATGCAAACAAGCAATCGCCATTAAAAAAATTGGTTAGCGACTTTAATGCTGTGTCCGATTCCCTTTCGCAAAAATAAATTATCACATTCTGAAAAAGAGAGGTCTTTGCAAAAACCGCGACAAGGGAAGATTGATAGTAGGAAATCATGGACTCGAATGTTTCGACATTCTTCACCCTTGTCTCTAAGAATTTTCTGACAATCTAACCAAATTTGTTCTTTACCAAAGGGACATAGTCTTTCAGAATTTCAAGAATATTCTTCTTTTTCGTGAACATGATGTATGTCCAACCCATATAATCATCGGTGATGATTATAGGGTGTTCCTCCAACATTTGTATGTACTAAATCAAACGGTTGATTTGATCTGTCCTTCTCGCGACTGTCTTCTATGGCATCTACTCTGTGTGCCTTACCAATTAAGCTATCCGACATGTCGAATCATCAAGATTTTCTGAGTTAAACTTCAAACCCTGAATAAGACTCTTCAGTAGTCTTAATTAGATTAATCAGATGTGTGACCCAATCTTTGATGAATACCTTAGACGTGACTATTTATCTCCATTCGAAAGTTAGTAGTTCATTATCAAATTCCGTCTTTATGTGACCGCCCTTGTAGTCTAACGTCATTTCGGACGTGTCCAGGCGAATTCCGCACAAAGTGATACCAACGAGCAATCCACTGTTGATTTCAGATATCACTTAGTATATGATTCTTTTTTTTACCAAACATGATCTTTAAGTGACCCTCTCCTACAACGCAACTCAGCATTTTCCATGAAACAGCTTCGGTGTATTGACTTTTTTGGACTTTGATTTGTTTGTGTGCCTTATTGGTACTTGATTCCGGTAGGCTAGTACTCCCGTTGCGTTTGTACCTGTTTTCTTTCTCCAATTGTTATTGATTAACAATTGAATCAAACACAGTTTCCACTTTCGGATCAGTGTTAGGAACCCTGAAGTAGTTCGAGATATGGGCATACCTTTCAATTAGGGAGTTGATCATATAAGTGATATATGTTGAGGTGTGAACATGTGCATGTGACCTGCGGTGGTATGCAGGATCATGCATGCGATGCATAATGAAAGGTTGAGGAAGATTCTTCTGGAAGAATATTCAAACGAACTGTGGAAAGTATATAGCAGTTAATAGAGAGATTTATATGCTATATTATGAACAGAGGGTGATTCTCCAAGAAGTTATGAGCCTTGAATGGTGGCTTTTTCAAGATTGTGAGAAACTAGAGTCATCAGAAATCGAGGCTTACACTCAATTTAGCTTTGCGTAGTTGTGTTTTGTCATACTTCTTCGCATCGCTAGTAATAATACTACGGTGCCCGACACGGCAGAAATTGAAGGTCGGTCGACTTCAATCTTGACTACTGCGATCATGAATTCTTTGTCACATGATGTAGCAAGATCTATTTTGCCGTTTAGGCTTAAAGAAAGAGAAGTGTGATTTTGTTTGGAAAAAGAATTTGGCGAGCTAACGTTATCAGTAGCTGTGGATAAAGCGCAAGGTTTTTAGCTTGGTCCTGTCGTGACAAAGTGAACGACAAGAAACTATCTAAGGTGTTTTCCAACAGTCCTGAGGGAGTTGTGCGGTTATATTTTGTCAGGATTACGTGACAGGAAGTTACAAAAAAAAAAATGGTATGACAGTTTATGAGGTGAGGAAGTTAGTAAAACACTTTGTACCTGATGAAGTGTGAAGGAAAAGCCCCCCTTGAATGCTCTTAATGCAATGTCAAAGGTCATTTTGACGTGGAATGAAAGAGTTGCTTACTTTTAGAGTTTCGTATCACAGGTATCGATCAAACTGGGGGTGCTTTCCAGTTAAAGGTTCTGTGAATACTAAGCTCTTCAAACAATCGAGGAATATAAGACTCACAATGTTTTCCCTAGAGCTGTTCAACAGACTACGAAAGGGTACAAAAGGGATGAAAAGTTGGTTTTTGATTAGAATAGTGTATTTCACCCTGCTACGAGACAAATGGTGAGAAAACTACACAAATAGAGGATCGGATGTGTTCGATTGTTTCCCAAGGGTAAAAGGGACAAGTTTTGTTGCATTAACAAAGAGTGAGATAAGACATGCTGACAGAGATCTGCATGAGAGAAAAAAATACAAGAAATCAAATGGCGTGACTGCTGACATGTATGTGAATATGACATGAAAAGAATAGGAAACAGACAGCAAGCTTCCACTGAAATTTTAAGGAGAACAAGTCTCTTGGAGAAAATTGGTGTGGCTCCGACAGATAGATGGGGTGTGAAAAAGTGCCGCGTCCCACTTTTAGGTTAAAAACCCATTAGAATTCTGGTTGAAATAACTGTGAAGCTCAAATTATTGAAGAAATATTATGTTGTTGAGATGGTGTGTGACCTGCGGGCGTATGCGGGAGAATGCATGACATGCATAATGAAGGTTGTGGAAGATTAAAGAATACTCCAAAGAACTATGCATTTGATGAACAGAGAATGGTTCTCCAACAAATCCGAGAACAAGTTTAAGAAAAAGCGTAAACACGAACGCAGAAATGCATCAACTATTTATATTCACACCAGTTGAGGAGGTTTATGTGGACCATTCAGTTTCTTTTTGTGAGTCCGCAGCAGAAATTGTTAATTCAACACCAACTGAGGGGTTCTCTATCAAGTACCATCTCGAACTACGTTTGGGTTGTTGCAAAGACAACAACAGACTTCGTAGTGAACATCTTTTGATGGACTCATTTGCATTAACAAACTGCATTCGAAGTAGTGTTGAGCAGTTGGTGTGCTATAACAATGTCACAGATACCCAGGTCAACATTGATCCTTGATTTTGTCGACCTCTTCTTGAACCACGGCTGACTTTATAGTTTTTTTATACATAGTAATGTAATAGAATTCACATATTATCGCGACAGTTCTTTTGAATACTTTAGAATTCCTTCAACCTTCCATGTATGCGAGGCACGGTACTGCATACTCCCGCAGGTCATAAACTCATATGCATAGAAATACATGCACATGCATCATGCAAATGTCGTCTGTCCTGTATCCAAGTTCACGATATAGCCACCACGACTTTTCCAGGAAATATCTTTCATCTCAAAAATAGCCCAATACATAGAAGATATATCTGAATGCACTCAGCCTCGCGCTAATGTTGAATTGCAAATTCAGACTCCTTTGTAAGTTTCGGAGCATTCATGCATACGCATATGCGCCTTCCGCACAATGCTCGTAATCTCACAACTCAAATACCAATCAATACCCTTGAAAAAGGCCAATCACACTGACAAACTCATCTCAAGATTTGCCTCCTCCAGAAAAGTCTGCCACCCTCTCCCCCCAATAGCCATCCGTGCACCTCAGCAACCATTGGGTTCATGCGATCCCAAATACTAAAGAAACTCCATCTACCTGGCCACCACCAACCAGAACAGCAGCAGATGAGTGAATCACACCAATTCTACCAGCAGGTTATCCCTGCTGAAGAGACGCCCAGTTATCAGCAGTCGTCGAACATTGTGCAGGATTCGTTGCTGCACCAGAAATCCACGGTTTCAAAGGGGAAATACCACCTCAGAGACTTCCACATCATGCGGACTTTGGGCACTGGATCTTTTGGACGAGTTCACCTTGTGAGGTCGGTGCATAACGGACGGTATTACGCTATTAAAGCGTTGAAAAAGGAAAAAGTGGTGCGTATGAAGCAGATCGAGCACACAAACGACGAGAGAAGAATGCTCAAGCTGATCGATCACCCTTTTTTGATTCGGATGTGGGGAACATTCCAGGATTCCAGAAACCTGTTTATGGTTATGGATTACATAGAAGGTGGAGAGCTTTTCTCTTTGTTGCGCAAGTCTCACAGATTCCCCAACCCTGTAGCCAAGTTTTATGCTGCAGAGGTGACGCTCGCGATCGAGTATCTGCATGTGCATAACATTATTTACAGAGATTTGAAGCCTGAAAACATCCTGTTGGACCGAAACGGGCACATTAAAATCACCGATTTCGGTTTTGCCAAACAGGTGGAGACAGTCACGTGGACGCTGTGCGGTACCCCAGACTATATCGCACCTGAAGTGATCACTACCAAGGCGTACAACAAGTCGGTAGACTGGTGGTCGCTGGGGATCTTGATTTTCGAGATGCTAGCTGGCTACACCCCTTTTTACGACCAAACCCCGATGAAGACGTACGAGAAAATTCTTGCTGGGAAGGTGACGTACCCGCAGAGCATGCATCCGGATGCCGTGGATCTCTTGTCCAAGCTCATCACGGCCGATCTCACCAGAAGGCTGGGAAATTTGCAAAACGGCCCGTTGGACATCCGTAACCACCCGTGGTTCAGCGAAGTGGTGTGGGAGAAACTGTTGCTCAAAGACATTGAAACGCCCTATGAACCACCCATTACAGCAGGCGTCGGCGACACCTCGCTCTTTGACCACTATCCGGAAGAGCAGCTCGACTATGGCGTGTCGGGCGAGGATCCGTATGCCACTTATTTTGTTGATTTTTAGTAGAGTACCAAAAAAAAAAAGTCTCAATCATTCAATTCGTCTATTTGTGCGTGTTGTGAGATCACTTTTCCAGACTGTCTGATTGATTAAACAGCAGTGCTTTCACCTTCGATCTCGCATCTTCCAATAGGAAACCAGCGTTTAAGGCCATGACTCATCTGTAGACCCCCGGGAAATATGAACGATAGAGCTGTGTGGAAGGCGGACCAGTATAGGTCGCAAGCAATAGAAAACAACAGCAGAAATGGTCAATACTGTGAGACAACAACTGTGACATACATGCCTTGCATGAACGTTGAGATCGATCACAACTGTTCAAGGAGCCGAGAAAAGAAGGACAGAATGTTTCTGAAACACTTGGATCATAGTAATACGTCCAACAGCTGAGTTGGTGCCAATTCTGACGTAGAAATCTCAATGACGGTACTACCACTAACCACGCCAGCCATGACCTGTACTTGCGAAACAAAAAATGGTGATATCTTATGCTATGATTCTACGACTTTGGTGTCCATCTCTGTCTGAGCGTACCATATACTTTATTTCAAAGTTGGTTCAACTTCACTAGAAACCTATCTGTTCGCGACTGAGCTCATGTGAAAATGGAGTCCGTAATTAACAGGTAACCTGTTGGAGACTCATTCTCTGTTCATCATATAGCATGTGATTTTCACTTAACTAACTGCTACTTACTTTTTCCTTATAGTTCTTTTGAATATTCTTCTAGAAGATTCTTTAATCTTCCTCAACCTTCATTATGCATGCCCTGCATGCTCCTGCATACACCCACAGGTTACATGCAGAAGTTCACATCTCAACATAACCCACCATGATAATCTCACGTGAGCAAAATGATATAACATCAACCTCATCAGGAATTGCTGAAACAATCGGTAGATTCAAAACTTTGGTGTGTGGCTTCTACATCCAACTATTTCCTGCGCTTGTGAACAAAGTGAGGTTCCTCAGAACACTTATAAAATGATACTATCCCAGATAGTGGAAATTGTGTTTCTTTAATCAAGGGTTATCGTCATACAAGCAAAAATCAAATCAGGTGTAGTGACAGAGTACATTACCACTTGAAGGTGAGATGAAACCCTTGGTACAAATTCTCAACAGTTTCACTAATTGATCATATCCTCACGTTCTAGAACAGGGAACAGAATAGGGAACCGTTTCCGTTATTTTTCTGCAATACATGATATCCCAGGATCTGCACTCGTGCAATATGACTACAAAATGATCGAAATCTCACTTCCGTAACTTTAGGTTTATGTCCAAGGATCTACTTCGAAAAGAGACAAGAATGGACTTACCTCTAGCGAAGATGAGGCTACGTCTTTCTGGGTAATCTGTGGTTTGTGTATCTTGTTCCCTATGGCTCAAAAGTTTTAATTTTTCTTGTACAAAGTTTTAGAGGGTATTGGTATAATGAGGGGCACAATGCATATCAGAAGGTGATCGAAGGTGTTATGTGTGTACTAGATTGTGTTTTATTCTCCCCGCTGCTGTGAGAGTGATGTGCCCTCTTTATAGTGTGACGTGCATGAAGGACACTCATAGTTACGTAGGATTATGATGTCAGGCTTCGCTAGGAACGTAAGTTCTAACAACCAAATCGTCTTCATCTATCTTCTATGATGTTCTATGTATTGTCGTTTGGATTCCCCGAATATAATTATCTCTTGGTGCAACGTGTTGGAATAGTTGATTGATTCGGCATCATGAAAATTCTATCAAACTGGCTGAATCTTCAGAGTCTATTTGATTCAACAATGGTTTGGTCAGCTTAGCGGTCTTTCATGTTTGATGATGTTGGATTCCATTAAGATTCGGTTAGTGATATAGAAATCCTGCGCTATCGATGGGAGGCAGAATGTCTTGAATGGATGTATGCTGCGTAGGATGATTCTTGGCAACGATCTGAGGGAATTTCGAACTTCATTTTGAATGAAGTTTGTAGTCTAATCATCTGCTCGGCTTTGAGGTTCATTTGGTCAAACTAATGTGCAAAGGTTAATGTCCTATCACGATGTAACACAAACCTGGACTTTTGGATTCATGTCTGCTTTGCAGTTGTGTCCCCCTCAAGACAACATTCCATGGTATGAACATAGAGGCATCCTTAGGTGGGTTGTCAATAAACTATATGTTCGCAATGACGACAAGTTTTATGAACTAAAATTTGACAAAGTTCAACTTGATGGCGGGCTTGGTGGCTGCCCGAAGATACAAGATTTTAGCGCATAGCAGGACGATCGTATTGGTGCGATCATGGCCGATGTTTCAGTCGATGTCAGAAGTGTCTGGGCTTTCTGTGATGGCGCAGAGGGCCAGGAGTCACCCGAGCGAGACTATGAATGGTATGTCGAGATCCGGCATACAGGAGTAAATGGAGGGTTCCATGTGTCATCTCAGAGGGAAAGTGGATGCCATAGTTGGTGGACTTTTATTGTAATTGCATGAAACATGGGCAGATACCACTGTGGGATTGGTTGAATTGAGAAGTATTCGCCTGAGCATAAATCTGTGATTGGATGCTCAAGGAAATTTGGCAATAAATAATCTCGAATGGCCGCGCGTGCGATAATCCTTTGAAGCTCTGTGCCCCGATCTAGTACCACTGAGATTGTGATTCAGCAGCTACGTAGATTTATGAGCATTGGAGGACAGAGTGGCGACGATAGAACCAGTCCCTTAAGAGTCTGGACTTGAGGTGAGATGGAATAGAACAGTGTCCCAAGGTCAGGGAGAAAATCAGTCTATTAGCCATAGAATTATCCAACGTGGTTTGCATATGTCTGGGATCCTTCCTACAGGAAAGTAGAGAGTTTTTTCTCAGAAGGGAAGTGCCACGGTTATATGGTCTCTTCGATGTAAATCCCATGAAAAGTTCTTGTTGTTGATCACCATAATGCGCACCAGATATCTGCCACATAGCCGGTTAGAGCTGAAACGTTTGAGAAGATCTATTCTGTGTTTTACTTCAAGAGGAGTGTGTAGTTCAGTCAGCCTTGTTTGTCGGTGCCTGATCCAAACATACCAGGGATGATGATCCTGACCGGGATGCTGCGTCGGCCTTTTGGATCTGTGCGGAACTCATAACCTGATAAAACGTGTTATGTGCGTATTAGGTTGTGTTATATTCTCCTCGCAAGATGTTTATATTGTAACATGCACGAACAACACGCATTGTTATGCATGATAGTGTTAGGCTTCGCCAAGAACTTTTGTTCTAACAGAAGGCCTTTGAAACTTTTGTTGATGATGCGAGGAACTGGTAGCAGCTTGAGCTGTGTAGTTCGCGCTCATAGTTTTCTCTCTTTCCAGGTATTCACGAAACTGTTCGTAGTAATAGTTTTTCGGGTAAATGATGTATTACTTCTACCTGAAGCTGCTACTTAATTGGAGTCAAAAGACTCCCTTTTATACACGAATTACTCCTGCAAGAGGTTGCATAGAGTTTGTGGGGAATGCTCATTCGAATGCATAAAGGTCACGAAGAATGACTATTCTCATGCACGTATGATGACGAGGAATGACCTTCTTAATCAAAAGCGGAGTAACCGAAAACAGTAGTCCTTTCCTCTTGCATTGCATTCGACATGCATCCTTGTATCGGATCGCGGCTCCGACACGCCCCCCGTAATTCGTGTTTTCCCACATTTCTTTCACCCTTTTGTTTTCATAAAAATCCAAAACTTAAATAAATACCAGCACTCAACGCCTGATATTTATTGACGTTTGTTTGTTTCTCAGACCAACATTTTTGGCCTTAGATAGCGTAACAC